>ML433253.1:0-30527 GCA_005239525.1 Nicotiana knightiana
TTATCTGAATTGCATATAAACTGTGCTGAAACGCTTCTTCTCTCTGAGTCTTCTAAATCATTTGGGGAGTGTGCACTTTGTGTGACTTCTTTTCTGTTAGAGTCATCAAAATTTTAGAACGAGGTACGGACAAGTTACAAAGCCGGTGAAGCTTCTGTATTCCCGGTACGCTGCCCCGACCTCGGCTCGAGCTGTCCGCTCGGGTAAGCCTGGTCTAGAACAAAACCCCTAAGATTCAAACATAGTATAACATAGCCTCATGCCGGATCCCTAGTAGGAACAATTATTTTCATCACTTGCATTTGACGTAGGGGACTCAACACAGGGGTTGGGTCCGTTTAGGACAGGTGTACCCAAAATAAAAGACTATCCTAATTCATCTTACCTGCTACGTATGCATTTATTTGTTTCGGCTTATGTATTGACCGGCTAAAAATAAACAGAAAAATTAAGAGTGAGGTAGAATAAAAAATTCACCTTGTTTTGAAAATCCCCAAATCCCAAAACGCTGCCAAAAATTTTCTAAAAATTCCGAAAAAACAAAGTAGTATATTTTTTAATCAAGATTTTCCAAAACTACATTGTTTGATTCTCACCGGTGTGGGATACGTAGGAAACCCTCATCGGGTCCAATTTTAATTTTCAATATCAAAGGATATTGTCCTAAATAAAATTAGGTGATGCCATTCTTACATAAATAGCCAGATTGCCCAAGCGGGGCACCGAAAGGCTATCTTTGCAAAAGTAGCCACCTGTGGTTTGTTTTTAAATTTTAACCCAATTTGAAAACACAGCCTTAAAAACTTCCTACCCAAAGTATTGAAGGTCCGTATTCACAAAGACGGTCCATTGTTACAAAACCCTTTGCAAAAAAATAACACTTTTTCATTCGGTCAAAATTTTTGTGGTTTTAATCAAAACGAATGTGCAGGATGAATACAGTTGAAAACATTCCCTTCAAGGCTGTCGAGGAAATCCCTTTAGGACTCCATATTTGGTGGAGCGACTTGGGGGAAACTAGTAGAAAGTCTGTTGTGAAAGCTTTAGGCGGACTTACTGGTCTTCTAAAAATCAAGCCAAGGTAGGACATCGTCGAGGCTCTAGTATCGTTTTGGGATCCCGCCCACAACATGTTCCACTTTTCAAAATTTGAGTTGAAACCCACGCTAGAGGAAATAACGGGTTATGATGGTCCCAATGACAATCTTAGAAGTCGGTACCCTGTGGCACCCAGAGTGGTAACTCCCCATAAGTTCTTGGATCTTTTGAACATTAGTCGGGACGTCCAAGACCCACACATGTCCGAAGGATTCTGCACTTTCTATTTTCTGTACAAATGATATGGAGATCCCCAGGGTTTTGAGGCTGACAACACTGGTCTAACTCACAAAGATCAGGCTAAATAGGAAGCCCACCGGGGGCTAGCTTTCGTGGTAGCATTCCTGGGCACCTTGATTTGCCCAAGAAGTGACGGACTAATAGATATCGGACTGGTAAGGATGGTGGGTTTCATGATAAAAAATTCCAATGGCACCTTTATACTATTGGTTTTATCCAAGATTTACTGCGCCTTGACGATTTGCCAGTCTGGAGGGAAATTCTCTGAAGGGTGCAATCTACTCCTACAAATTTGGTTAATCGAGCACCTCTGTCACCGCCCAGGCTAATTGAACTACGGCTTAATCAGTTTGAATTTCATCAAAGAACATGGTACTCGGGTGGAGGGCCAAAACATTCCTGAGGGCACAGAGGCCTGGCANCATGAAATACGGCTTAATCGGTTTGAATTTCATCAAAGAACATGGTACTCGGGTAGAGGGCCAAAAAATTCCTGAGGGCACAGAGGCCTGGCACTCATACTTGAGTTCATCGACTGCCGACCGAATCGAGCGGACGTTCGGGTGGCTCCCTGTCGACGAGGTTATCAATATGGCTACTGAGGTTTGCTATCTTTTGTTAATGGGTTTGCGAAGCATTCAGCCATATGCCCCGCACCGGATCTTACGCCAGTTGGGAAGACAACAGGGTGTTCCACATGACGAGGACTTATGCCAACAAGCCATTGAGTTATGCCCGAGAGGTGCATTTTATGAAGGCAGGGTCCGTCAAATCTGGAACGAGTGCAGATTTTTAGAACCTCAGACTCGGGTGAGAAATTTATCCAAGGGGGAAGTGGAGCCCGCCTACACTTCTTGGTATGGCATAAGAGGCAGAGAGCACCAAGAACCAGAGCGACCTGCGAAAAGACCTCACGTACAACATTTTACTGAGCAGGCTCAAGAATATTGGGTTTTTTTAGAGAAAGAAAACAACTATCAGGCTACCATAAGTAAACTGGAGGCCCAGATCAGGGAGCTCAAATTTGAAAACACTTTACAAACTGATGCAGCCGAAGAGGAAAGAAACCAGTTGAACAAAGAGAATGAGGCCCTCCGGGCTCAGATCCAAGAAATGAGGATAGCCATTGAAAACCTTGAGAGAAGCAGAGCCGATGAAAGACTCATTACCAGCCTCAAGCAAAAGCCGTGTAGCTATGGTGATGACCTGGACAGAGCCGAGGAGGATTTGACCCAAGTGCGAGTAAAATTGGCAAAGAGTGCAGAAGAAAGTGCAGAATTCGTGCAAAAAATGAGAAGAAAGCATGACCAAGAAGTTGTGGGTTTAAAAGAAAGGATGGCCACCTTTGAAAATGAAACGGCCAAGCAAGTCAAAAGATTTAAAGCATAAAGGGAACAGTGCTACGCCATGATAGCTCAGCTGGAAGACGAATTGCAACATTGGCAAGAGTGGAGTCACAAAGACGCCCAGGTTTTAGAGGCAAGATCCCAGCAGATCGGGCGTCTACTTCAGGAAAAAGGTGTCATCAGGAAAAGGGTCCGAGATATAGCCGATTATATTGTCACCAAATGTCAGGAATGCGAAGATATGACTCAGACCACCTTCTTCTCGGCAGTAATGATGTTCGTCCACAAGATAATGGATAACATATGCCGCCTCCAGCAAGATTTGGTACGCAGGCCCGTGGCGAGACCGAATGATGTCCCGCGGACCCCTGAAGCAGTAGAAGCACTTATGTATTCTTGATGTCCTTTTCAAGTATTTCGTTTTCCTATTGCAGTCTTGTTTGAGTCTACTTTAAAGTCTTTTGTAGTTTTTTAAATTTCCAAGAAAGTATGTCGGAGTCTTTTGTAGTTTTAACTTTCCAAAAAACATTTGTAATGAATGAAACCTGGAAGTTTTATCTAATGAATGAAAATTTGAAAATGTTTATTTCCTTTTGTATTTATTCCATGAACTATATGATCTGATTCATGCGGCTCCGTGATACGTAGACAATCCACATAGAATTTGATCATAACCTTAAGAAAGGAAACCAAACGAGGAATAAAAGAGAGAAAACAATAACAAAGGAAGGGCAAGAATGATAAAAAGGGAAAAACTGAGAAATAAAGCCGGGATGAAATACACAACTGCTGCAAAACATATAAAAAGTGTTTAATCTCCTAGGTGCATTGCGTAACCCGAACGTGCGATTCCTTATGAGATAAATGCTTCAACCTAACGTTTTGTTGTTCAATCTCTAAAGGTATTTTAAGGTGGTTGGTTTTGCGATAACCTGGTTTCCCTTCCTTACTTCACTAGATCAAAAGGGAGCATAAAAACGACATCCGAAAGTCACTTATCAATCGTCAACTCTTCCGTGGAAGACCTGAATCCATCCATCCCAATATCCGAGTCAGCAACAACTGAAGAAAACAGGACTCTGCGTTGCCGCATGCTGGAAATGTGGGACACATGGTCCAATGGTAGGGAACCACCCAGTACCATCCCGGGTTTCCCAGATAGTTCCCAGTACCTTCTGAGGTTCACCCCTAGGCCCTGTTTTCTGGTGTGTCTTCCAACATCTTCACCGCACCACCAATCTCTGTTATGGCTCCACCGACTATCTCTGGGCCAAGTTTCGAGCAGCCATCATTCACATTCCAAACAGCGTCCGTCTATCTGGATACCACTCATGTTACTCCCAATGCATACCCCCAACAATCCTAGTCTGAGGTGACTTTGGGACGAGATAAGAAAAGCCCCGAGCACGAACAAATGGCTTAGAAAATGAAGAGTATTGAGTAGAGCCTCAAGAATATATAGGGGCTGAGTAGGTAGAAAAGCGTCTCCTATGCAGACTTGTGCATGTTCCCGCACGTCCACTTGCCTCTTGGGTTTAAAACCCCCAAGTTTGAAAAATATGACGGACATGGGGACCCCATAGCTCATCTGAAAAGGTACTGCAACCAGTTTCGGGATGCAGGTGGGAAAGAGGAACTTCTCATGGCATATTTTGGAGAAAGCTTGATAGGGATTGCATCAGAATGGTACATGGACCAGGATATATACCGCTGGCACATATGGGATGGCCTGGCATGGGACTTTGTTCGGCAGTTCCAATACAATGTGGACATCGCTCCCGATAGGAACTCTCTATCCAATCTCAAAAATAAATCCTCTAAAAGTTTCAGAGAGTACGCCATTAAATGGCGCAAGAAGGCCTCCAGGGTAAAACCTCCGATGGATTAGGTTGAAATGGTAAGTGTCTTTCTACAAGCACATGAAGCTGATTACTTCCAAAATATGATGTCCGCCATGGGCAAACCATTTTCTGAAGCAATCAAAATTGGAGAAATGGTGGAGAATTGTCTAAAAACCGATCATTTCTTGAGCCTATCTGCCATAAGAGCAACCTCGAAGTCCATCCAAAGCGGATCCGGGAGTGCGGCCAACATAAAGAAGAAAGAAGAAGAGGCCATGATGGTTTCCGATGTCAGGAAGTCTTGACAATACCCACATTCATTTCCCAAAGCTTCCTAACATTACTATCCTCACCAAGACGCAGCTTATGCTACGCCCCCTTTTCCCTATGCGGTAATGAACGCTCGGCCGCATCCCAAGCCGCAACAACAATACAATCAGAATAGAGCTCCACCCCCGAGAAATACCCACCTTCCCCCAGCTCCATATAGTCCACACCCTCCCAAAAACAACTATCCATACAACACCTACCCCGATGAACCACCGAGGAGACTCAACTTCACCCCTATCGATGAGCCGTATTCAAGCCTCTTCCCAAAATTAGTCCAGATAGGTCTTCTACAGCCCGTACCTTCGACCAGGCAAAACCCAGCATGAGCATCATACAAATCGGGAACCAATTGTGCCTACCATTGCAGAGCAGAAGGGCATGACAGGAAGGTGTTGGACTCTCAGAAGAGCCGTGGAAAACCTTATAGAACAAAATAAAGTGGTGTTAAGAGACGAAGAAGCTCCCAATGTGACGAACAATCCATTGCCCACTCACAATAATGGGCCGCCATCAGCATGATTTGTGAGGACTGGGATTTTGATCCATCTCTAAAGGCCATCATCGCCATTGCAGATGTGGAAAGAAATCACAAGGCAGCACCCAAACCAGTCAAATAAATGAAGAAGAGTAACCCCATCCACCAGGTCACGGGGAAGGTTGAAGCCAAGACAAATATGGGACCCTCTAAAGACGTTATTCTTTATGTCCCCAAGGCACCCAGGAGGGAAAAAATTTGTTGAGTCCTCCCAGAAGGTTACAATTCAACAAAGCAACAATGAACGACCCAAAAATGTACGTGCCGAAAAGGACGTATGTGGCGCAGGGGCAAATAATTTCACCAAGGCTGAATGAGCCCGTGGTTATGAGCCGCGCGTCGCTGACTCCCGTGAATAATACTACTGCCATCCCCTGGAATTACAATAAGACGTTGGTGACATACAAAGGAAAAGAAATTAGTGGGGAAACAAGTGAGATAAACTCATCAGAGAAATACCTCAACCTGGAAGAAGTGAACAAAAGCAAGAAGAAACGCTTTCCGCCTAAAAGGCCGATCAGTTCCGGAGAGGCAGAAGAATTCTTCAAAAATCTGAAAACCTCTGAATACACCATAATTGAGCAGCCCAGAAAGTCCCCCACTCAGGTCTCACTTCTATCCTTGCTGATAAGTTCAAACGAGCATCAGAAAATCCTGATCAAAACAATTAACGAAGCATATGTTCCGGCCGAGACCACAGTTGAGCAAATGGAAAGAATGGCGGAACAATTTTTCGAAGTAAACCGGATCTCATTTAGCAAGAATGACTTGCCCCTAGAAGGGTCTGCCCACAACAAAGCTCTCCACCTAACTGTTAAATGTGAAGGTTACTATGTGAAAAAATTTATGATGGACGGCGGATCTGGGGTTGATATTTTCCCTCTCACGACCCTACAAAGAATGGAGATTGGGACTGAGAGAATTAGGCCCAACAATGTGTGCGTCCGCGCATTCGATGGTATCAAGAGAGACACGATAGGGGAAATTGATTTGGTCTTGACAATCGGCCCTGTAGATTTTGAAGTGACATTCCAAGTCATGGATATGGATACTTCCTATAATTATCTCCTGGGAAGACCTTGGATCCATGCAGCAGGGGCAGTACCATCTACCCTCCACCAGATGGTTAAGTTCGAGCATGAAGACTAGGAAATTGTGGTCCATGGAGAGGACAAGCAATCTATTTACAGGGACCCATCAGTCCCATGACTAGAAGCAAGAGAAGGCAGCGAGCACATAGTCTACCAGGCTTTCGAGATTGTGGTTGCGGACCAACATGAGGAAGGAACCCCATGCCCTCAACCCTTCCTATCGACATGATCGAACATGGGTACACACCTGGAAAAGGGCTCGGGGTGTCCTTACAAGGCATTAAAGAACCGATCACCTTGCCTACTAGTAAAAAGTTCTTCGGCATAGGGTTTCAAGCTACTCCCGACGATGAACAATGGGCTTAAAAACGTAAGCAAATGGTTGGGTATTGCCTCAGCCGATCCCACATATCACCGCATCATTTGTCAAGCCAAAATACGTGGAGGAAGAGGAAGAAGCTTTCACGGCCGAAGAAATCGAAGAAATCTGCGGAGCAATGAGACAGATGTTGTATGAGGCTCATATGGTCCAACCAGGAGAAGGCTCCAACACTGCTGAAGTGCAGTATATGGGGCCTAATGCCAAGTTGCAAAACTGGAAGGCTACTCCATTCCCCGTCAGGCGGGAATCCTGGTAGTCCAGCTTTTGCCATCTTTTTTGCACTATGAGTTATTTCAGGGTGTAACTCAAGTTTTTTTTAATTTCTTGCCTTTTGAATTTCGATGTAAACCCTCCTATGTCCAAATTCAATGAAATGAAATCAAAATTTCATCTTCTATTATTCTTTCTGAATTTTGTTTACTTTTCTTATTTTTTCAGTCCTAATAATGCGGCCTTAAAAAATATGACATGCTTGCGGACTTCATGCTCTGATCTTAATACGCCGTCTAACCTCGAAATAATGAATCAAGAACTGGAATATGAAAAAGAAGAGGCTTTTTGGGAAATAAATCAAGAATTGGAACAATTCGAGAATAAGCCTAAGCCAAACATAAACGAAACAGAACCCATTAACTTGGGCAATGAAGAGGAGATTCGAGAAACCATGATAAGCGTCCACACGGATGAAAGGACTAGGGACACCTTGATTTAACTCCTATTTTAATTCAAAGACGTGTTTGCTTGGTCCTACGACGACATACCCTGACTAAGTGTGGACTTGGTCGTACACAAATTGCCAACCTACCCCGGTTATCCACCTGTCCAACAAAAGTAGAGGAAATCTAAAACAGACATGAGTGACAAGATCAAAGAAGAGGTCACTAAACAACTAAAGGCTGGAGTAATCCGAGTGGTCCAATATACCACCTGGCTAGCCAATGTGGTTCCGGTGCATAAAAAAGACGGAAAGGTCCAAATATATGTCGACTACCAAGGTCTAAATAAAGCGAGTCCCAAAGATAATTTTCCACTGCCAAACAAACATATCCTAGATGACAATTGTGCCAAACATGAAATACAGTCTTTTGTCGATTGCTATGCCGGATATCACCAGGTGTTGATGGATGAAGAGGATGTAGAAAAGACAGCCTTCACTACACCCTGGGGAACATACTGTTACCGGGTCCTGCCATTTGGTTTACAGAACACCGGGGAAACTTATATGAGGGCCATGACTACCATATTCCACGACATGATGCCTAAGGAGATTGAGGTGTACGTGGATGATGTGATCATTAAGTCCAGGACCCAAAGGGACCATGTGCAGCATTTGAGGAAATGCTTCGAACACCTGCGTAAATATGATTTGAAATTAAACCCAGCCAAGTGCGCTTTCGGAGTCCCATCCGAAAAATTACTGGGATTTTTAGTCAGTCTACGGGGCATCGAGCGGGACCCGACAAAGACAAAATCTATTCGGGATCTCCCACCCCCAAGAACCAAGAAGGAGGTCATGAGTCTGCTGGGTAGGTTGAACTACATCAGCAGGTTCATCGCTTAGTTGACATCCACATGCGAGCCTATATTAAAGCTGTTGAAAAAAGATGCAGCCATCAAATGGACAGACGAGTGCTAGGACGCTTTTGACAAGATCAAAGAATATCTGTCAAATCCTCTAGTGTTAGTCCCACCAGAACGGGGGAGACCTTTGTTCCTATACCTGACAGTGCTAGAAAATTCCTTTGGTTGTGTTCTTGGGCAGCAAGATGCAACCGGGAAGAAAGAGCAGGTCGTATATTACTTAAGCAAGAAGTTCACAAGCTACGAGGCCAAGTATTCTCAGCTAGAAAGGACTTGTTGCGCTCTAACTTGGGTTGCTCAGAAGCTCCATTATTTGTTGGCTTATACCACCTACCTCATCACGAGGTTGGATCATTTGAAGTACATATTCCAAAAGCCAATGCCCACCGAGAGATTAGAAAAATGGCAAATCTTGCTCACAGAATTCGACATTGTCTATGTCACTCGCACATCAATGAAAGCTCAAGCATTGGCCGATCATCTAGCTGAAAATCTGGTTGATGATGAATACCATCCTTTGAGTACTTATTTTTCGGATGAGGAAGTCAATTCCGTCGAAGTAACATCGGAAGGCGCTGACACTTGGAAAATGTTCTTCGACGGAGCAGCCAATGCAAAAGGTATCTGCATAGGGGCAATCTTGATTTCACCAACAGGACAACACTACCCTACCACGACCCGCCTTCGTTTCTTCTGCACAAACAATACTGGTGAATATGAAGCTTGTATAATGGGCATGAATATGGCCATTTACATGGATGTAGAAGAGTTATTGATCATGAGGGACTCAGGGAGAGTGGGAAACTCGAGATGTTAAGCTCCTTCCCAACAGACAGCATGTGGAGGATCTTAGCCAGCGATTCAAATCCGTCGAGTTTAGATATATTCCTCGGTTCCACAATGAGTTAGCCGATGCGCTGGCTACCCTAGCTGCAATGCTGCCATATCCGGGTAATGTTCACATAGATCCAATGGAGATCCAAATCAAGGAAAAACATGGTTATTGTAACACGGTCGAAGTAGAACCCGACGTTCAACCATGGTATCATGATATTAAAAGATATTTGAAGACAAAAAATATCCAGAGCAGGCCAACGGAGGCCGTAACAGAACCATCTGAAGGCTCGCCAACAATTTCTTCCTAAGTGGGAAGTACTGCATAAAAGGACTCCCGATCTAAATCTATTAAGATGCGTAGACGCCAAAGAAGCCGAAAGGATTATCAGCGAGGTGCATTCAGGAGTATGCGGTCCCTACATGAATGGGTACGTCCTCGCAAAGAAAATCTTGCGGGCTGGATATTATTGGATGAACATGGAAAAAGATTGTGTTTGTTTCATCCGAAAGTGCCATAAGTGTCAAATACATGGCGACTTAATCCATGCACCACCATCAGAGCTGCATCCTATGTCAGCACCCTGGCCGTTTGTTTCCTGGGGAATGGATGTTATCGGGCAAATCGAGCCAAGGGCCTCAAACGGGCACAGATTCATTTTAGTTGCTATCGACTATTTCACAAAATGGGTCGAGGAAGTCACGTTCAAAGCTGTCACTAAGAAAGCGGTGGTGGATTTCGTGCATTCTAATATCATCTGTCGTTTGGTATCCCAAAAACTATCATTATTGACAATGCAACGAATCTGAACAGTAACTTGATGAGGGAGGTATGTGAACAATTTTAAATCACAACCGCAACTTCTGCAAGTAGCCCCAATTGGTTTATGGCATTGAAGCCGTAATACCCGCAGAAGTTGAAATTCCTTCCCTTCGGATTATTGTCGAAGCAGAAATTTAGGATGATGAATGGGTCAAAACCCGACTGGAACAATTAACTCTGATTGATGAGAAAATGATGGCCGCAGTGTGCCACGGGCAGCTGTACCAACAAAGAATAGCCCGCGCTTACAACAAGAAAGTGCAACCTAGGAACTTCGAAGTGGGGAAACTTGTCTTAAGACGAATCCTCCTGCACCACGAATAGGCGAAAGGAAAATTCACCCCGAATTAGAAAGTTCCGTACATCATAAGGAAATTGCTACCAAAAGGAGCGTTATACCTGGGGGGACATCGAAGGAAATGACCCCGAAATGGCGGTCAATGCAGACACAGAAAAAAAGTACTACGTTTGATCCTCCATAAAATATTAAAAGTTCTCCGATTGAAATGACGTAGGCTTTCATTCTCGCTACCCAAACACCATTAACCCTTTTGCAAACCCTTGAGTCAGTTACGTTCCGTTGATTACCCTCTTTGGAATCTAACAGGGCATTTGAAAAAAAAATGTTTCCCTGAACTACGTTCGACTTGATTCCGAAAGGATACGTAGGCAGCCTCTCCCTGGGGTTCAGTCACACCAAAATAAAATTCCACATTTCCCCAAGAGTTTAAGCTGGGGAAGATGTTATAATATGTTCGGCGATAATTTCACCGGAGAGGTTCCAAAGTTGTAATTCAATGAAAAACATTTTTCACCAAAACCTTGTTCAAGTCATTCCGACCAATTGGAAAACATGTTTAAAGTTGGAGGATACAATGTCGAATTTGGTGCAAGGAAATGAGAGAAATAAAAGGAGAGAGTCTTATCGGTGAAAACCCACACGGGCACCGTGAGGCGACGGTAAGCAGAGAAATTAAAAATGAGAAGTGAAAACTCGCAAAGAGCAGTACAAGGCGATGGTGAGAAGAGAAATGAGAGATGTTAGTTGGTGAAAACCCGCAAAGGGCGCCACTGATCGAAAAGGATAATGGGTCACTGACATGGACGCAGTCCAGGGCAAGGTTTCTCAATCTCGAGGTAATAGTTGTGATGAATTTCTGAGTGTCGGACGGTTTACACGGATTAGGCATCCAGTCCAAAGGGCAAGTCATGTTCATTGAAGTCCGCATGCACTCCAGATAAGTACTTCTTTCCTTTGCCCGAAAGGGACACCTCTTGTTTAAATTCATTGTCCATTCTGTCGTTTATTTTTTTTTAATCCCTTTCGGTCTAACTCTGTCCTGAAACTAAGGCAAAGAAAGGATGACAAGCCTGATTTACAGGGCTCTCATTTGACACAGGTCAATATGCAAAAGGCACCCACCTCATCAGGGGCATCGAGTCGATCTCGACTGGCCGTAGTGGCCGATGCTTCAAACAAAACTCTTGAAAGGAGAAGATCAAATCAAAATAACTATGAAGGCAAGTGAAGTGAAAGGTTAAGTCCCACGTGGCTCACCGTATCGGCAAGGTCTGAAAATCCAAAATACTCTAAAATTTCCTAAGGCTAAAGTTGAGGGGAAAATCAGAAATAAAGGGCCAATGAAGGCGAAGTAAAATTGGAAAGGTTAAGTCTCACGAGACTAATCGGTACGACAGAATTTTAGGGGCGACCCCCCCTCCCCCCCCCCGATACTCCGGAAATCAAAAAGAGAAGCAAATCAAAGGCCTACAAAGGAAGAATAAATTTGAAATATTGAGTCCTACGTGACCGGTCACCATGACGAGATTTGGAAAGCTAGGGTCCCCAGGTTTCCTTTGCCAATTAAGGGTGTACATTCCCTAATTGATGTTTTGCTTTTCCAGTCAAGGGTATACATTCCGTAACAGATGTTTTTCTTTTCCAATTAAGGGTATACATTCCCAAATTGATATTTTTTCTGTTCCAATTAAGGGTATACATTCCTTAATTTATTTCCTTTTCCCGACATGGTTGTACACGCTCCCTAGTCGATTCTAATTAAGGGTATACATTCCCTAACTGATGTTTTTCTATTCCAGTTAAGGGTATAAATTCCCTAACTAATGCTTTGCTTTTCCAATTAAGGGTATACATTCCCTCATTGATGTTTTTCTTTTGTAGTTAAGGTTATACATTCCCAAACTGATGCTTTGCTTTTCCAATTAAGGGTATACATTCCCTAATTTATTGTTTTTCTTTTCTAGTTAAGGCTATACATTTCCTTAACTGATGCTTTGCTTTTCCAATTAAGGGTATACATTCCCTAATTGAAGTTTTTCTTTTCCAGTCAAAGGTATACATTCCCTAACTGGTGCTTTGTTTTTCCAATTAAGGGTATACATTCCCTAATTGATGTTTTTCTTTTCCAGTTAAGGGTATACATTCACTAACTGATGCTTTGCTTTTCCAATTAAGGGTATACATTCCCTAGTTGATGATTCGCTTTTCCAATTAAGGGTATACATTCCCTAACTGATGTTTTGCTTTTCCAGTTAAGGATATACATTCCCTAACTGATGCTTTACTTTTCCATTTAAGGGTATATATTTCCTAATTGATGTTTTTCTATTCCACTTAAGGGTATACATTCCCTAACTAATGCTTTGCTTTTCCAATTAAGGGTATATATTCCCTCATTGATGTTTTTTCTGTTCCAAATAAGGGTATACATTCCCTAATTGATGTTTTCTTTTCCAATTAGAGGTAAACATTCCCTAACTGATATTTTTCTTTTGCAGTAAAGGGTATACATTCCCTAACTGATGCTTTGCTTTTTCAATTAAGGGTATACATTCCCTAATTGATATTTTTCTTTTCCAGTTAAGGGTATACATTCCCTAACTGATGCTTTGCTTTTCCAACTAAGGGTATACATTCCCTAATTGAAGTTTTTCTTTTCCAGTTAAGGGTATACATTCCCTAACTGGTGCTTTGTTTTTCCAATTAAGGGTATATATTCCCTAATTGATGTTTTTCTTTCCCAGTTAAGGGTATACATTCACTAACTGATGCTTTGCTTTTCCAATTAAGGGTATACATTCCCTAGTTGATGATTTGCTTTTCCAATTAAGGGTAAACATTCTCTAACTGATGTTTTGCTTTTCAAGTTAAGGATATACATTCCCTAACTAATGCTTTGCTTTTCCATTTAAGGGTATATATTTCCTAATTGATGTTTTTCTATTCCACTTAAGGGTATACATTCCCTAACTGATGCTTTGCTTTTCCAATTAAGGGTATATATTCCCTAATTGATGTTTTTCTTTACCAGTAATCGTATACATTCCCTAACTGATGCTTTGCTTTTCCAATTGATGTTTTTCTTTTCCAGTTAAAAGTATACATTCCCTAACTAATGCTTTGCTTTTCCAATTAAGGGTATACATTCCCTAATTGATGTTTTTCTTTTCCAGTTAAAGGAATACATTCTCTCATTGATGCTTTGCTTTTCCAATTAAGGGTATACATTCCCTCATTGATGTTTTTCGTTTCCAGTTAAGGGCATACATTCCCTAACTGATGCATTACTTTTCCAATTAAGGGTATACATTCCCTAATTGATGTTTTCCTTTTCCACTTAAGGGTATACATTCCATAACTGATGATTTACTTTTCCACTTAAGGGTATACATTCCCTAACTGATGTTTTGCTTTGTCAATTAAGGGTATGCATTCCCTAATTGATGTTTCGTTTTCTAATTAAGGGTATACATTCCCTAATTGATTTTATTTTCCCGACATGGGTGTACACGCTCCCTAGTCGATGCCAATTAAGGGTATACAATCCCTAATTGATGTTTTCTTTTCCAATTAAGGGTATACATTCCCTAATTGATGAATTATTTTTCAATTAAGAGTATACATTCCCTAATTGATATTTTCTTTTATTGATATTTTTCTTCTCCAATTAAGGGTATACATTCCCTAATTGATAACTTATTTTCCAATTAAGGGTATACATTCCCTAATTGATGACGTCTTTTCCAATTAACGGTATACATTCCCTCATTGATGTTTTTTCTGTTCCAAATAAGGGTATACATTCCCTAATTTATGTTTTCTTTTCCAATTAAGGGTAAACATTCCCTAATTGATATTTTTCTTTTGGAGTAAAGGGTATACATTCCCTAATTGATGCTTTGTTTTTCCAATTAAGGGTATACATTCCCTAATTGATATTTTTCTTTTCCAGTTAAGGGTATACATTCCCTAACTGATGCTTTGCTTTTCCAACTAAGGGTATACATTACCTAATTGATGTTTTTCTTTTCCACTTAAGGGTATACATTCCCTAACTGATGCTTTGCTTTTCCAATTAAGGGTATACATTACCTAGTTGATGTTTTGCTTTTCCAGAGTAGGGTACACATTCCCTAACTGATGCTTTGCTTTTCCAATTAGGGGCATATATTTCCTAATTGATGTTTTTCTTTTCAAGTTAAGGGTATACGTTCCCTAATTGATTCTTTACTTTTCCAATTAAGGGTATATATTCCCTATTTGATGTTTTTCTTTACCAGTTAAGGGTATACAATCCCTAACTGATGATTTGCTTTTCCAATTAAGGGTGTACATTCCCTAATTGATATTTTTATTTTCCAGTTAAGGGTATACATTCCTTAATAGATGCTTTGATTTTCCAATTAAGGGTATACATTCCCTAATTGATGTTTTTCTCTTCCAGTTAAGGGTATACATTCCCTAACTGATGCTTGCTTTTCCAATTAAGGGTATACATTCCCTAGCTGATGTTTTTCTTTTTCAGTTAAGGGTATACATTCCCTAACTGATGTTTTGCTTTTCCAGTTAAGGGTATACATTCCCTAGCTGATGTTTTTCTTTTTCAGTTAAGGGTATACATTCCCTAACTGATGTTTTGCTTTGCCAATTAAGGGTATACATTCCCTAATTGATGTTTCCTTTTCCAATTAAGGGTATACATTTTCTAATGGATTTTCTTTTCCCGACATCGGTGTACGTGCTCCTTAGTCGATGCCAACTAAGGGTATACATTCCCTAATTGATGTTTTCTTTTCCAATTAAGAGTATATATTCCCTAATTGATGACTTCTTTTCCAATTAAGGGTATAAATTCCCTAATTGATGTTTTCTTTTCCAATTAAGGGTATACATTCCCTAATTGATGTTTTTCTTCTCCAATTAAGGGTATACATTCCCTAATTGATGACTTCTTTTCCAATTAAGGGTATACATTCCCTCATTGATGTTTTTTCTGTTCCAATTAAGGGTATACTTTCCCTAATTGATGTTTTCTTTTCCAATTAAGGGTATACATTCCCTAATTGTTTTTTCCCGACATGGGTGTACGCGCTCCATAGTCCATGCCAATTAAGGTTATGTATTCGCTAATTGATGCTTTCTTTTCCAATTAAGGGTATACATTCCCTAGTTGATGCTTTATTTTCCAATTAAGGATATACATTCCCTAATTGATTTCTTTTCCAACACAGGGTATACAATCCCTCGTTAATTTTGTTTTGCAACATAGGGTCTCCAACCCCTAGTTGATCTTGCTTTGAGATATAGGGTATCCACTCCCTAGTCTACAATAACTCCGGGTGCACTACTCCCGGCTTTTCATGGCTTTCAATAACAAAATAGTGTAGATTTCCTTACAATAACTCGCGAAATTTTCTTGGTGAAAACTGGGGTAGAAAATTTCGTTCGTTTGTTTTTTATTTTGCGCAGATTACAATTTAGGACAATGGATTCGAGACGACCAAAAGAAGACGTCTCAATTCAGAAAAAATGAAAAAAAAGAAAAGAGTTGAACCCCCAAAGTACAGAAGCGGAAAAGAGGTGGACGGCTCGAGACAGATTGAAGTCACAAGCTATGCATGTCCATTCTTGATCTGAAAAGCTGAAGAAGATTGAACCAACACCTATAACTAACAAGCATCGAGATTCAGATCGGAGTCTGTATAAAGAAGCAACCAAGACTCAAGATCATGCTTTAGAAGAATCATATATAAGAATCTTGTAACTCGTAGTTGATAGGTTTAGTTTAGTCTTTTTCATTTTGACTTTGGTGTAATAAGGAGATCGGCAGTAGTAACAGCAGTGAAATCACAGTTACTCGGTAGTCCCAGCTGGAAAAACATCTAGAACTACACTGACCTGATTCCTTTATAGCCAAGGATATGTAGGCAACCTTTGAAGCAAGGTTCGGTAAAGCTTTTCCAAAACGCTTCACAATGGAACATATGAATGGATAAAAGTCGTTTGCTGCTGCTCAATTTGTCTTTGCCCGAAAACTCTTCGCGTTTCCAAGCAAAGAGGGGCAGCTGTGAGTACGTGATTTTTACTCACCATATCATCCTATAAAAATCTCAATAAATTAATTGATTTTATGAATTTTTGTTTATTTTTAGTGATTAATTGTGAATTATTTGCATTTTTGCATATCCATAATTCATATTTTAAAATTATTAAAATTGCATCACTATTATCAAGGAATTATGAAGTTATTATTTATAATTAATTGAATTAAATAATAGACGAATGATGGTTATTTGACGTAATGTAGTTTTTAACAACTAATTACTAATTTATTCATTTTTATCCAATAGATCACGGATTTAACTAGGAGTATAAAATTAAATGTTTTTAATATAAGGAGCAAGGTCAAAATTAGTTGTTACATTTTAATTTAATTAGAATTAGTATTAACTAAACTAAGGATTTTAATTAAGCTTAAGATGTTTAAAAAATCATATTGGGCCATTACCCCAGGCCCAATTCCCCTCTTCTCTAACACTCACATGCCCAGCCCAATAGCCCCCATAACTCGGCCGACCTGTTTGGATTAGTGAATCAATTCCAACCGTTGATCTTCCAAGATCTAACGGCTGGAAACTAGTTAGTAGATTAGTATAAAACTGTTCCAAGTACCCCCACCCCCCATTTACTTAAGTCTAATACCATATCTCCTCTTCATCTCTCTCCCTTCTATCCTTATAGACCAACCGTCCCCACCGTTTGACCTCCGCCCAATTTCGCCGCTGCCCCGCCCTAACTACGCCAGCCGGAAATCACCTCTAGCGGCGGAGCTTCTCCAATAAACCCCAAATTTGCACCAGATGATCCTCATCCTTCCCTCAATCACCTCCCGCTTTCAATTTCCCAAAAAGACCCAACCAAAATCGTCAATTTTCAGATCTAGGGGTCTGAAACCCTAATTTTCCTATGTCGGCCGATTTGAAGACAACTAACGGCTGGGACCTTCATGAGTCAATTGCTCTTGACTAGAGCAATTGATTCATGAGGGTTTTACTCGTTTTCAAACCCCGCCGGAATCCGGTCAAGGCCCGGCAACCTTCATTTTTTCCGGCCAAGTCCCTTAAACGGGTATATCCTCTCCTCTCTACTGTTTTCTATGCTCCGTTTGAACAAAATCGTGTTAAATCACTGATTCTTTTGATTTTGTTTTTCTGTTTTGTATTATTACTTTGTCTCTGTCTGTTCTTAAAGCTATGGATCGTTCTGATTAGGTTCATATTTTTCTTTCTTTGTTCTCTCGTTATTCATGAATTAGTTGCGACGATTCTGTTTTTGTTTAATGCAGCCCAATAATTAGAAATAATGTTTCTTAATGATCATGTCTATTTGTTAGTTGGATTCATCACTATGTGCATTATATCTTCAATCTACTACTTTGTATTGATTAATTGATTTGTCACTGTACCATTTTAATGAGCATGTCTGCCTATAGAATTTACTATTTCTTTCCTTAGTCATGAGTATTTATATTGATTAATTGCTTAGTGATCCATTTGATCGATTAATTAGGCTAATACTTAGTTCTAAACCAGTGTATGGTTATGGTTTAACCTAGATTTATCAAGACTAATTTAATTAATAATAATTTCCTAAAATAACTTGTTTAACTAGTTTAACCTAGGTTGATAGTCCCTTAAAAAATTAACCAAGTCCTAAAGTCTATCCACGATAATTAATTTAGGGATAATTAACTAAAACAAATCCTCTAACCTAGGCTTAATGATTAGTTAAGTCCCTAATTTTAGTAATTAATTAGACTAAATCAGTTAACCTAGGTTAACTAGATTGACTTAATCAATTACCATTTACCTAGTTTGACTCAACCATAGTTAAGAACAACTAATAAGGTGATTAAAGAACATAACTAGGGTTAACTAACCAAAGTTTAAATAATAACCCAAGTGAGTTTAACCTTGATTACCCAATGGTAAATTCAGGGAATCCAAGGGGTACATTAGGTAACTTAGTTTAGGAAATCAAATTTTTAAGGTTAAAGGAGTATTTTCTAAAGAGGAAGGTTCTAGAATAGGGGCAGCTGTCCCAAAGATAAGGTTGACAGCTTCCCTATGCACTATTTTGTACTATTTTTTTCAGCTCTTTAATAAGGAATATTCCAAAGCATATCCCATCCTTGAGCCCCCTATAAATAGACTTTCTTTTTACATATTCTGGATTGCTTTTGGAACCTTTTTGCCTGCTAAAAATTTGGATACAGAAATCCTATACTGAAAGAACACTCGATTAGGTATAGAAATATATGAAAAAATCTGGTTTTCCTTAGTCTTGGTATTCTTGAACTTGGGTGGTAGCTGACTGGTTTTTCTGGGTTTTAAAAGTTTATCCGGTTGAAATCTGTTGTTCTTGCTAGTCTTCCTTAAATTTCTAGTTTTTCAAGCTCTCACTTTCTGGGTTTCTCTACTGCTGGTCTTGTTGCCTGTTAGTTGCTGTGTTGATCTCCAGTTTTTAGCATCTGACCTTTATTTGGTCAAATTTTCTGTTGTTACTCTTAAAAAGGTATGTATTAACTCCTCTTGTTCTCAATGAAATGATGGATTGAAATTCTCTACTTTTACTCATTACTTAAGCTAGTTGTTCTTGATAAATAAGGTTGTTTCTTCGACTGTACGTAAATGTGGTTTTATAGATGTTTGTTAGAATGATAATGAACCTGTGAATGTGACAAATACTATTTTGATATTGGTATTTTTTGGTTAGTGTATGTTATTTAATGACTGTGTAGTTGATATTCATAGTTCCAAATAATAGAACAAGCTGCATTAGGATGATTGAATCTGGCCTTTTCTATGGTCATATTCTTTTCCTAAGAGTGCACAAAATATTCTTTCAATTGAATCTCTTTGGTCAATAAAGAGATTCAACAAGCAAGTCTCTAGTAGGTTAGTATTAGCACTAGGGTAGCTGAATTTGACTTGTTGATAGTCAAATTCACCCCATAGTAGTGCATAAAGACAAGTTGGCTGAAGTTTACCCCCTCAAAAAGGGTATAAAGTATGTAGTTAAGAAGTGCACTAGGGTGAGGAATTTGTACCCTTGAATGGTCAAATTCATCCCCTAAAAAATGCCTAGATAAATAAAGTACCATATAGTTTAGAATTATGTGAATGTTAGCACTAAGGTAGATGAATTTGACTCTTTGATAGTCAAATTCGTCCCATAACAGTGCATAACGGCTATTTAACTTGCTGAAATTGTCCTTTCAAAGGATTTAAAGTGGGTAATCAAAGGCTCACTAGAGGAAAGAATCTGAAATCCTTTATTATGATCAGATTTATCCTCTTAAAACGCCTAAATAATCAAGTTAAGGAACTAATATGAACTGCATGTCCCAAGTGTAAAAATGACAAGTCCGGGGGTGAGTGGATCCTTTTATGATCACATTCACCCTGGGAAAGTGCATTAATAATTCTGCCATGTAATGTGGTTGGAACACAAGCATTATCAGAATTAAAACTGACCTCTCCATGGTCCGTTTTGTTTTGGTAGTTACACAACACTCAATCAATTGGGGGTGTTTACATATTACAAAGGAAGGCACAAGTATATGGCCTTAAGGGAATTCAAGTTAGGCAAATTAGTTAAAAAATTTTTTTTTTTTAGTTTTTCCTTTTTTTGTAAAGTGTATTTAGATGGCAGTAGTTCATATTCATTTTCAGAATCATGTAATTAAAGACTGGACTGTATATATTTCAATTCTGCTTAGTGTTCATATTGGGTTTCATTTTTTTTTCTTTTTTTGAAAAGGGGGCTATTTTTTTTAGTAAATTTATAATCCACCTTCCTGTCTCTAAAATAGCATGACAACAGTAGGAAATTGAGTGTATATTTAAGCTAGCATATATAGGATTTTATAAACATTTGCTGGTTTGAAAAATGGCTATCACAATTTTGGTTATCATCAATATAAGGTAGAATTAATCATGCCTGGTTCATTTCGCACCTAGTAAACTTTCTAAAATCAACGCATGTAACATATTCTTTACAAATGAATTGCAATTCCGGTGACGTGTGCTCATTTTCAAACTGATAAAAGAAACTATAGATTAGTTCTAGACTACAAGTTCAAACGCCTAGTGTTCATTTTTGACAACCTGCATCCTTGAAAGTCTTGTGATTTACTTGTACTCAATTTGGAAAATCTTTGGATGCATATGAGTGTAATTCCTCCCAAACAATGATAACTGAAAATAACACTAAAAATGCAGATTCTGCTTATCATTGTTAAGTGCAAACGTTCCTATTATGCTTATCCATAGTAATGTTAGTTCGAACGATACATATCCTTTCATGTTAACTAGACACAATTAGGATTGGCCAAAAGAGTTGAAACAATTTGGGGCTAAAATATGGCCATAGCCCAAAACATGTTATCTTTAGGCTATTGAACATTATTTTAGGCAATCCTTAGGTAGAATGAATACCTTTACTTTGAAATTTAACAAAAATCGATCTTTACCTCAAATTACCTTAAACTACACTCGGGAGTGGAAACTCATGCTCCCGATCCTCAACTCCAAACAATTAATAAAAATGCCCATAGCAACCAGGGGTGAATTTCATGTGACGTGTTGCCGTGTGCTCAAAAAACAAGTGCACGCCATTGTGACTTGTTTAAGATTAAATCCATAAACATCCTAATTGATCTTAAAACCAAAATGCTCCTTCAAATAGAAAACATAAAGAATAATCAAACATCGCCTCAAATAGGCACCATAAAACCATCTTGACTACGTAATCTACACTAGGGTGCGGTAACTCATGTCCCCGTCTTCAACTTCAAATTATAATAAAAATCATATGTTGTAATTGCGGGTGTATTTCATGTGGCGCAGTTATAATGTGTCCAAAAACAACGTGCACGCCATCGTTACTTGTTTCAAGATAAATCCATAAATATTAAAAGCGGCTAAAAAGTGAAAAAGGCTAAAAAGCACAAAATGTTTCAAATATGTAAATAATTAGATAATTAGGCTAAATATTAATAGTTAAGCGTCCGTGCTAGAACCACGGAATTCAGCAGTGCCTAACACCTTCTCCCGGATTAACAAAATTCCTTACTCGGATTTCTTGTCGCAGACAAAATTAAAACAGAGTCAAATTTTCCTCCTTTTGGGGTTTTCAAAACAAAACGGTGTCCCGGAACATCGTCAAAAATCCGGGTGGCGACTTTGAAATAATAAATAAATCCCAAAACCAAATAATGCCACTTTAATTGGAAAAACTCCCCTATTACCCCTTCATTAACCCAGGGGTCATGAAAAAGGAGGTGTGACAATCGTCAATTCAAAAACTTCTTCGAGGTGCTCAGGAAGAGGTTGTTGCACTATCTGCGGCCAGGTCCAAGGCCGAAGAGTTTATCTATTCACACAAGAGGGATGCTGCTGCTGCAAATGACCGGGCTAGAGAGATATTCTATAAAGCCGAGCTAAAACTGGCTCGGGTAGTTTCTCATGCCCGTTCACAAGACAGGAGGCAAACCCTCGAGGAAGTGAGTGCTAAGGGCGTCGATCTCTCTGCCGAGATCGAAGAAACGAAGGCCCTGGAAGAAGAATCGGCGATGCCGACTACGTCCGATAAGGTCTCCGAAAGAAAATCGGACAACATCGAAGGAGAAGAGTAGATTCTCCTTCTTTTTTTGCTTTTTTCCGTTTCTCTATATGGGGACCCTCGGGGGAAATTTTGGTAGAAACATCCTCGTAAATGCATTTTTGGAAATAAAATATCTTTTTGTTACATATCTCCCAACTTTTATCCTGCAATGCTTACGGTAAAGTTGACTTTCATGCTTCGATTCTTAGCTCTTCAGAACTCGTACTTGCAATAGTAGGTCCCCTCGAGATCAGGCACCTTCTCGAGGTTAGGCCGGCATGGGAGCTTTGATCCCTCGAATGTCGTGTGACGGTGTCATTTATGTGACATGACCGTGAAGTGACCGAGGTGGCCCCACCGGTACACTTCCCCAAATGTTGTGACAACTCTGTCAGAATTAAATGGCTTTCAAAATAGTTGGATAGCCATCACTTGCTCTATATATATTCTGAATGAGTATATGCTCCCTTTCCTACTTTTGAAAGCTAATGCTTCGGTGCCTCAACTGCAGAGAAAAATGGAAACATTGGAACGCCTTTAGGGCGAGGTCGGGCAAGTAAATTCTGAATGCCAAGCATTGAAGGCACAGATAGGCGTTCATGTTGCGGCCCAAAGGAATGCCTTGGCCAAGGCTTCTGCCATCGAGGTGCAACCTCACAATGATCGAGAAAGTGGCTCGATTCAGACAAGAAGGATTTCTAAGCTCGAGATAGATCTTTTGAATATGAAGGCCGAGGTTGTGGAAGCCCGGGCTGAAGCTGAAGAAGTTCTAGCGAAGGATGATAAGAAAGTGGCCTTATATTTGAAACATGTTGCCGATGCTCGGGCTGAGCTGGGAGGAGATTTTGACAGAGATAGGAGGGCAAATGAATATGCCCGATGCAGGTCTCGGAGGGAGACCCTAGAAGAGATACATGCTAAGGGTTTTGACCTTTCGGATGAGATAAAACAGGACGAGGCGGACGATATTGACGCTAAATTTTTCCTTTCCTCTTGAGTTGATGCTGATATTTGAAGGTCGCCGTGGAAGCTGGTCTGAGGGGCTGTCGAGGGAGTTGGTCCCGAAAGTGGACTAGATTTTCTTCTTTATTGTTTGCATAAGACTTCTGTGGGAGCGTTGTAAATATGTATTTGTAATACACATATGTATATATATGAAATATTCTTTGGTTTCATTGATTTTTTTATTGATAGTTAGCCCGATGAATTGGACTTTAAAATGAAACCCTTGGGGTTATAAATTTTCCCTGAGGCTTTTTAAGCTTGCGACTTGGGCTCTTACTCGTTAGGTCGGTACGACCTTTGGTATAGTGGGCGACTTAGGCTCTTACGCATTTGGCCCTGAGGCGCTTTAGTTAACCATTTCGGGCTTAGTCTCCGAGTCGGGTTTCGACACGAGCTTAACGGCCCTCATATTTTCAAATCGGCCCTGAGGCGCTTTAGGTCGGTACGACCTGTAGCTGGCGACTTAGGCTCTTACGCATTAGGTCGGTACGACTTTCGGTGTAGCTGGTGACTTGGGATCTTACACATTTGGCCCTGAGGCGCTTTGGTTAACCATTTCGGGCTTAGTCTCTGAGTCGGGTTTTGACTCGAGCTCAACGGTCCTCAAGTTTTCAAATTGGTCCTTAGTCCGTTGCCTTTTAGTCCCCGAGTGAGATAGCCACGGCGTTTATATCGAGGGTATGCCTTTTAGGGGTCTTAGAAGTTTGATATATAGCCTTGACTTTGATATGGGGATTATGCCTTTTTAAGGTCTTATTAATTTGTACATGTCTTGCTTGAGGTCTTACAATTTTGATGTTGCCTCATTGAGGGCTTACGAGTTTAAAGTTACCAACCCTGAGGTCTTATGGCTATGAGTCAACTGTCAAAGTCAGTCCTTGAGTTAGACTTGATACTACCTCATGGAGGGCTTATGTCATTGATATTGTCTCGTGGAGGGCTATATGTGTTCGAAGTTGCCGACCCTGAGGTCTTACGGCTTCAAGTTAGATTGCTTGATGAGCCGATAGTCGAGGACAGTCCCCTAGTTGGAGTTGATATTGCCTCATAGAGGGCTTATATCATTGATAATGCCTTCGTGGAGGGCTTTATGAGTTCGAAGTTGCCGGCCCTGAGGTCTTATGGCTTCGAGTTTTTGGCTATTCGATGAGTGACTATCGTGGACAAATCCCAAGTGGTCGATAAATTTTTGGCTCTAGGTCATTTCTTGTGAAAATAGCAAACTTCTCTGACGTGCGAAGTGTTTTGATGGTAAAAGATTCTTCTCTGATTACTTGGTACAAGTATACATGTTTCACCATCGAGGATTCGATTATTCTATATGGACACGATTCATTCGACTGTTTGGTCCTGTACATTGTTCTCCTGTCGATACCCTCTTTGGCATATTTTAACGATCTCCCTGGGGGATGCCCCTCAGTATTTGAGGTTGATCGAAGAGAAGCCTTGAATACTTAGTGAGTTTTCCTTAGGTAGCATATAGATGTTGCCTCGTTAAAAACCTCGTCGGTAAAACCCATTTGGGATAAAATCTGACGCGAGGGAAAAATAACGCAACGCATGCTTTAAAACCTAAGGCCTTCGAGCTGGAGGGTGCTTCGATTCCTTCCAATCGAACACCTGCACATAGGTTAGTGTAAAGTGTGAAGGAAGAAGGGAGAGGATTGTACCTTAGCTGTGGCGGCGTTCAAGACATGATATGCTTTGGTTATCCGTTCCGAGGACGCGGAACAGTTCTTTATTCATTCCTACGAGGATGTAGTTTGTGATTGTTACTCGGCTGTTTGCTTGTTTTTTGGCTCATTCGATGTAGAAGGTGTCGGTGCCATATCATGTAGTGCAAATATTTCTTTTGCTGCGTGCTGCTCTCCATATACTGTTTTTACTAAATCCTTCATAGGAAACTTCATCATTTGATGAAGGGTTGACGGCACCGCCCTCATAGTGTTAATCCATGGCCTTCAAAGCAAATATTGTATCTTATGTCATTGATGCATGGCTAGAATTCATGGTTTAACATGTTATATGCCTTACATTTTATGTGCGTTAATGATTAAAATACACTTCGTATGTGCCTAATGGAGTCTATTTCATGTGTAGCTACATTGGAGATGGAGACTGAGCTAAATGGATGCATGAATGTCGAAAATACGCTCAAGAGTCGAAATGGAGTGACCTAGGCTATACCCGGGCGATTTGGCCTTAAAGCCAGGCCAACCAGGGCGTTAGTGGGGCGTTTGGCCCCTAAAGCCAGGGTCAGCCTGGCGTTATTAGGGCGTTAGACCCCTAAAGCCAGGTATGCCCTAGCTTTAAGGGGACATTTCAGCCCAAACGCCTGGGTCCCGAGGTCCGGTCAATTCCGAGTTTTAAAGAGTTTTAAGTGTTTCCCGGTTGGAATAGAAGTCTCCTACATGTTTAGGGTTTATCCCAAACATATAAATAGACCCCAAAACACAACTTGGGAAGGGAGAGAAACCATTGAAATGAATAAAAACTTGTGGATTACTACTCAGTGAAGCAAACATTGATTTTTATATTTTTTATTTTTTATTTTGTAATTCAATTATGCAAGTTATTTTAGAATTGATTCTTATGAATATGAGTAGCTAATTTTCTTAATCTAGGGTTTTGGTGGAACCCGTTGGGGGATAAACTTATGGTGATANAGAAGTTGGACTAGAAATAACGATACTTCGGGTGCAATCTAAAGTGAAATATAATGCAATCTAGCTAGCGTAACTTGAGAGAGTTCGTCTAGTAAATTATCATAATTACTTGAGAGAGATTTATGGTAGATAGAGTGTTCATGATTGATAGAGACAACTAATCAAACTATAAGAAGTATCCGAGAAGGAAGTTCACCAACGGGGGAAACCATAACCTTAGACCTTTATCATAATTGTTTACAACACATTGTTAGTAATTGTTAGTTATTATTATTGTCAGTAGAATTAGTAAAACATCACCAATTTATATTAAAAAGTCTTGAGAGAATTGATTGAGTAAAAGTTGCGTATTCTAAAGCCTTGATTGATACGTAAATTCCCTGTGGGATCGACTCTGGGCATAATACCCCGGATTATATTTGCAACGCCCGCTTAGTGTTTTATAAGATATAGTTGAGCGTGATCAAATTTTGGCGCCGTTTCCGGGAATTTAACTGTGTTACCAATTGAGTTGGAAAAAATACAAAAATTCTGAAATATAGTCAATTTTTTTTTTTCGTTTTTACATTGAAAGTTTAACGTTTGCTAACGTGTTGCAGGTGCATGCCTAGAAACTTATCGAGGACTGGTGAAGTAGTTGAAGCCTTATCAGACCACCGAGAAAGTTTTTAAAGACCTAAACCGGACCAACCGGAAAAGTAAACAACAACCACAAATTGAACAAATTGAAATCGACATGGAAGATCCACACAACCGTAACAATAATGGGGATGATGTAGTAGACCCAGTCGCTCAATTAGGGGCAGAGGCTCCCTTATATTACTGGGCACAACCCACAACTGGGAATTTGGCCACCGCAATATTGGTCCCTCAGATTCAGGGCGAGTCCTTCCAGATAACAAATAATATGCTGCACTTATTGCAGAACAAAGGGCTATTCTCAAGGTCATACATCGAAGACCCCCAGCAGCATTTGAAAAACTTCATGTCAATTTTCAAAACACAGAGGCAGCCAAACATCACTTAGGAGGCAATAAAACTGTTGTTGTTTCCATTCTCAGTGATTGGCGCTGCCCAGACTTGGCTAAACTCACTCCCCATCAATTCCATTACCACATGGGAGGAGTTAGTCAAACAGTTCGTGAACAAGTTTCATCCACCCAACAAGACTGCTCAACAAATTGATGAAATCTTGAGCTTCAGACAGAAACCAGTTGAAACACTGCAAGAGACATGAGAACGATTTAAGGGGATGCTGGTTATCTGTCCACATCATGGTATTCCAGAGCAAATGTTGGGGCAACGTTTTTATATGGGTTTGGCTGATACTGTTAAAGCAAATGTTGATGCTTCGGCTGGTGGAGCATTCTTGAGCAAAATGTGGAGAGAGAGTCATATCTTACTTGATAAAATGGCACAAAATTCAGGATAGACAACAAGGAATGCACCCATTACTCATGTAGTTCACTCAGTGTCATTCGATCCGTTTAATACTATTGCAGAGAACGTGGCCACCTTGATAACACATATGAGTATACTTACTAAGAAGGTGGAGGAATCAGGACAAAAACAACAAGTACACATCGTAGACACAACCAATGGGGGCTTATGCACATCTTGCATTAGTCAACCACTTGGTAATCACTGGAATGCAAAATGTCATCACCCTCCTTATCCAGAAAATATGAATTATGTGTCAAATTATGGAAGCCAGAGACAAGGGGGAAGAGCTGGGCTCAGCAAGTTCAACCATATAGACCACCTCACCAACAACAGAACAGTGGAAATATGGGTGTCAAGGGACAACAAGGTAATGCAACACCGTATCAGAGGCCATAAGGTTATAACCATCAGAATCAACAACAAGCATACTACCCTCCTCAGCATCAACAGGGGGGAAAGCAAGAAGATGGGTTTTCCAGGTTAGAAGCTATGATGCAGCAGGTTATTGGGTCAAATGCCAAAATCAGTGAGAGAGTAGATGCACATGATGCAGCTATTAAGAATATTGAAGTACAGTTGGGCCATATATCTATGGCAGTGAGCAATCATCCTCCTGGAACTTTACCTACAGATACTCAGGTAAATCCTATGGACCAGGGCCCAGGGCAGCTGATGGCAGTGACTCTCCGCAGTGGCAGAGATTTAAACTTGGAACTGGAGAGAGCTCGTGAAAGCAGATAGGCCGAGACACTGGTACCCATGCCGATTGAACTCGATGATTCAACAAACTTGACCAAGGTAACAGTGCAACCTACTGAAGGAGAACCTAGTGCACAGAGTGAGACTGAAAAAGACGTGGAGATAGCACAAAAGTGGGTAGTTGAGGTGGTGGCTGAGAAAGAAAAGTCCCAAATCACTGGGAAAAAGAGACAACCAGCTCCATTCCCTCAAAGGCTGGCCAAATATCAAAAGGATGGACAGTACAAAAAGTTCTTGGACATGCTAAAGCAAATACAGGTAAATATCCCATTGATTGATGCGTTGAAGGAAATGCCTGGTTACGCTAAAATGATGAAGGACTTGATGTCCAGAAAAGTTGACTTCNATGCTGAAAGTTGTCTGACCCAGGGAGTTTTACAATTCCTTGTACCATTGGCAACTTAGCTTTCACCAAAGCTCTGTGTGACTTGGGGGCCAGCATTAGTCTGATGTCGCTGACCATATATAAAAGACTAGGGATTGGTAGAGCCGGGCCCACCTCCATGCTGCTGCAACATGCTGATAGGACGGTAAAGAGACCGTCGGGTATTCTAGATGATGTATTGGTGCAAATGGGGAAGTTTGTATTTCCTGCTGATTTTGTGATATTAGACTGCAAAGTGTATGAGGAAATTCCCATAATCTTGGGAAGGCAATTTTTGGCCACAGGCAGAGCTCTTATCGATTTTGAGACTGGTGAACTTAAGATGAGGCTCAATGATGAAGAAATCACTTTCAACGTGCAGAAGTCTATGAGGCGACCTAGTGAGTTCGCCAACTGCTCTCTTATTGATGCTGTGAATGTGATCCCAGAAAAAGATGATGCATCCCTGACTGTTGGGGACCCTTTGGATGAATGTTTGATGAATTTAGATGATATGAACGGTGAAGAACTGGCAGATTGGGTGTTAGCACTTGAGGAAAAAGGGGTATGGCCAAAGGCTCTCGAGTTTGAGTCACTATACGTAGAGGAAAGAGAGAACCCGCCGGCCAGGCCATCTATTGAAGAACCACCCAGGTTGGAACTGAAATCGGAGGATGCTGATGTGGTAGAAAAGATACTAGAGTTAACCAAGGACATCGATGATACATACTTTGTTGAATCTAGTGTCATTATTGTTGAGGATGTTGGTACACACTCTAACTATTTTTTCACATTATGTTGGGATGATGATATGTAAATAGAGTTATCCGAACCACCTGAGGAGTTGAGGGATAAAGAACAAGATGCCTACATTCTGGAATTCTTCTTGCCAGAAAGTAGGGAGTACACATTTCGTCGAAAGGCCAAGAAGCGCAGATTACTACATTGTTTTATTGGGCCAGGCAGATTTGTTCCACCACCCCAGGAGCATGATCATAGAGCAGATTCAAAACTTGGGATCCAATTCATAAGTTCAAAGTGGAGGCATAAAGTGATTCAAGCGGATGCTCGAAGGAGCAGGGGAAGCAAAACTAATGGAAAGGATGGCGAAGCTACTTGGATCAGGGAGTTTCTTGCACCTTACTTTTATTTCTTGTTTTGTCTATATGTGATGCACTGAGGACACTGCATGATTTAAGTGTGGGGTGTTGAACATATTTGTTGTGATTTATTGTTTAGTGTGCTTTCTTGTTAGTAATTTTTGCTTTTATTGTTAGTAAGTTTTTCTTTTAGGTAGAACAAAACAAAAAAAAAATTGAAATATGTGGACTATTCCTGACGATGGATCTCCTAGACGGTTTTCTTGAAGGAAGTAAGTCTAGAGAAAATACCAAAAAGATTTTTTTGTTTTAAGTAGTGTAGTAATTCCCCCTGGGTTTTTCTCTGGACCATGGTTCTTTTCCAAGGGTTTTTAATTGAACCGGGTGTAGGTAGTTTTTAATTTTTAAGAGTAGGAATCACATGGTTAAGGGCTTAATAGTAGCAATATCTCGAAACGTGCTAATGCCTTGAGAATAGTCAGTACTTTGGTTGTGACGCTTAGGCTCAATTTTTTGACTCCAGGATAAATACCTTAAATCAGGAATTCTTAAGATTTGCTTAACTGCTTTGACTGGAGTGTCGTGATAGATCCAATCCTGAGTGAGTTATGTGCCATGTGTGTGTGAGATTTGTATGTTATTCTGTGCATTGCATTTGATGTCTAGAACTTGCCCCGTGTGTGTGCAAAGCGAAATAGAAGTTTTGTTCAGTCTTGGAAGTGATATAGGCATTTCTTTGTTGAGCTAGCTATATATATTTTACCCACCTAATTATTATGTATCGTAGTTAACCCCGTTGAGCCTACAATCCTTTTTCTTTGGCAACCAAAGGGGTATGGCTTGTAATGTGGTTAAATAAGTATGGGGTAATAACATTGATGTGAAGGTGGAGTTTGGCTTAATATAAGTTTGAGGTTAAATGCGAAAGTATATGTATTAATGTGCTTAGGGAGGTGTAGTCACTCTTATATCTAAATGTATCCTACCCTTCCCACAGCCTACATTACTACTAAATAAAGTCCTACTTGATCCTAGACTGAATGAGCTCGATTAGTAGAGTAGTACACTACGGGCAAGCCTATGGTGCATCTTTTGTGGCATATGAATATTATTTCTGAGAG
>ML433254.1:1208-39895 GCA_005239525.1 Nicotiana knightiana
AAAAAAAAAAAAAAAAAAGCCCCCTTCCATAAACTTTCGCTATGCGCGAGATCCGTACAGCAATATTTCTGCGCGAGCTGTATCTGCAAGTGCCACCAATTACTTATGGCAATGAAACCAACAATTGTTAAAAAGAACAGATTAATGACACAAAAACCACAATTCAAACTATATCTCTTCAAGTTTGAATCTATGGTAAACTAATAAAAATGAAAATTTGGAAACAGTAAATCCAGCATATTCTAATTCCATTCCTTCTTTCCAGTTTTCACAACAGGATATTAATTGATTTAACAACACAAACAACACAACACACTAACGGCAGAACTTCGGCTTCAACAAAGTTATCCATACCCCCCCTCCCCCCCTAAAAGAAGGCACTATGATTATCAAAACTTGAAAGTAAGAACTTCACAAAAGCAATACAAATTTAACAATAACGAGTACTATGGTACAAGGTTCATAATGTAGTAACATAATAGCATGGTTCACATGACCACACATGCTGCAGGATTTTCATCACTAAAGGCAGTGGTATAACGAACTTCAGTAGAACTGGCACGTTGGAGCTGGTTACTTTGATAATCATCAACTCTCCTCACGTACCCAGCTGGTGCCTTCTTATCGTACACGCCCTGCGCGTACGGATGAGCTACGACGTCGTATGGAACATAGGGCCAAATCTCTGCCTTCTTACCTGTGCGATGAGCCACACGGGCCACAACTTTCTCTGGATCCACATAGCCCACAACTGTTAGCTTGTGTTGTTTGGGTTCAACTGTGACTGATGAAACTCCTTTCATTCCCTCTACAGACCTTCTCACTTTCCTCTCGCAACCCTCACAATCCATCTTCACTTTTACCTCCACTGTCTGAAAATCCACAGGTTCATATGTCAGTGTCTTGGACTCCGTAAATATACTCTACACTACTTTGGCACGTATCTTGACCTTAATAGAAGGTATACAGATGTTTGCTTTAATTATGATTAACTGAAAATGAATTCAACTTCTATATCGACAATGAAAAAGGAATTCCACGCTATCAGGTCACCAAAAGATGACCACAGTTGATATTTCATAATAAGTGAAACTAATTACACGGAAAGACAAGACAGATATCAGCTACTATACGTGTTAGATTACACTAATATAAAATTAATTACAATCTCAGGTACATCATTATTAGTTAATAACATTGATCGAAAGATTATTTACATTGTTAGTGTATAGAAAAAATTAAGAGAGGCGGTATCGTGTAGCTATTATATGGGGGAAAAAATCAGAAATAGTTATATTTACAACTGCTAATTGAAAATAATCACAGTTTTAAAAGTAATCAAAATTTAGTTGTTTTGCCTGTAAAGATAAAATCTCAACAAAAATACTCTTAAAAATCCAGCATAATATTCTGGAGTTCTAATTTTTTAGATATGAACTTCCAACATATTATGCTAGAATTTTATTATGTGCTGGAGTTCTATCATAATATGCTGGAAGTTTATATGCAGGAGCTCCATAATCCTGCATATTATGCTGGAATTTTTTGTGTTTCAGCAAAATCATGGCTATTGTTTAATGACTTTGCAAATGCTGACAAATTTTCAATTACCAGTCCGAAAACTGGTGCTATTTTTTACATTATATACAGTCAACATAAATGGAAAAAAAAGAGGGCAGAAGCGCACGCTTCATATCACCTGCTACGCTTCACAACACAGAAGCGGCCATGTGCCCGCCCGCTTCGCTTCGCGCTTTAAACGCTAAAGCGAGAGCTTTTCACAACACTAATTAATCCCAAGTCAAGTGGGGACTATTTGCACCCATATGGTCTCTTCTGAAGGCACCCTTTTAATTTTGTTTCTGTAACCCCAATAGACTAAATTTTTTTTATTAGTAGTTGGAATTATGTTTTGCAAACAAATTTAACCCACTAGATTAACGAGGACAAAATTTAAAAATGGCCTAAAAAAAAGTCATTTTCAAAATTTGTAAGAAGAGAATTAATAATGCAGGTCCATGTAGCAAGTAAGATATGGCCAAGCCAAGATTTAAACGTCCTCATCAAATCAATGGTGGTCCAAAGGGCGATACTGAATCTGAACTATCCTTTCTGCAACACACCACCCCTTAAAGGAAACATTCTACTTTTTCTTTTGAAAAATTGAGAAAAAGAAAACAAAAGGACAGTAATAAAGGCACTAGACGACTAGACATTTCGTAGAAAAATGGTAGAGTTAGTTAAAGGACAAATTGCTAGAAACAAGACGAGAGCGTGCACATGGGAAAACCATCCGAGAATCTATTATTAGAAAATACGCCCTCCAGTCTTATATAATATAAAGATTCGTAGTTATTAAAAATAGTTATTTCAAATTATTTATCATGTTAGAAGTTCTAAGTTTTTTTTTTTTTATCCTTAGTAATAATAAAGAGGAAAATAACACATAAATAAAATAAATATTCAAAGAAAATAAATTATATCTTAACACATAAATAATGGTAGAATAATTTAATTCTTTTCCGAATTAATATTTCTTAACGGCGTGCAAAAGAGAAAAAGAGAAATAAGGACAGTTCTACTAGCTGTTGGACAACAAGAAATAACTAGACAAGGTGAACGTGAAGTGATAATGTTTGCAAAGGGTTTAAAGAAGGCTGATGTAGGCAATCATTATTTTGAGTTTAACAGAGTACAAATTTATGTGTAAAAATACATTAAAATTACAACAAATAAATAAATATAAACTCATAAATTCAAAGCTAAAAATCTTAATAATTAAACCATAAAACTAAAAATATGGATCCACCAGCTAACAAAACAGAGACAGCTAGATTGAGATGCCAGAAGGAAAATAAAACTTTATGATTTATAATATTCCTTAACCTCCGTCATAAACAATATTATGAAAATAGGACCTGGAATAGTGGAAAGTCGTTTCTGTTTACATTATTTAGAAAATCTACAATATTGGACTCTTTAATAGCTACAGCCTACAGCAATGTAGTGAATACAATTTTACACTAATGAATAAGTTTATTTGAAGAGTTAATCAAGCAAAATACTTCCATTCAAAATCGGTACTCCGTTTTATTTGGATTCAGCACTTCAGATTTCACACAGATCTGATACAGATTTCAAGAACTAGCAGGGGCGGATGTAGAGGGTTAGCAGCGGGTTCAATTCTAAATTCCTTAAAATTGTAAAAATAATAAATATGAACACATAAACTATACTAGAGTTAAACTTTATAGTGAACCCATAGAGTTTAAATATTGGATCCGGATCCGCGGGAGGCAACAGGATATATAGCAGTAAATCCCCCAAAAACTCATACACGAAATAACAAACTGAAGAAAACAGAGAAAAAGAGAGTAAGAATATTTTCAATAGAAATAAATACCTGCAACTGTTTGCGTCTCTTATGCTTAGAGTGAGAGCCAGTGGAACAATCAAACATATCAGAGATATGGTCAATAACACCCATTTTCCTCTTTCTGGCTTTTACTTCAACAAATTAGCTCTGCTATGTGTGTTGAGAAATATAGTATTCCACTGCTTATTGTGTGTATTGAGAGCACGCAGTACTAGAGTAATAAGATGAGTAATGATTAATTGGTAGAAATATCCCACTTAACCTATCTTATACTCCTTTGACGTCTGGCAAATGACAACGACTGATTACTGGCTTTGTTTGTCGCCCTTTAGCTCTTTTATCTACTGCTAATGCCGAGCTGCATATAATATTTGTTTATTTTGAGAATATCTTTCCAAAAAGTATTTTTGGTGAAAAATAGTTTATATTAATTAATTAGTTATAAAAATACTTTTAAACAGTAATTAATGTTTGATCAAGCTTTTAAATAGTATTTTTAAGTATATATTTCTCAAATTTACTTCTAGTAAAAATTTATTTTTTTCTGCTTCTCCAAAACTGCTTATACTTCTCCTCATAACCTTTTTTTTCTCCTAAAAAAAATACTTTTGAACTTGAATAAGCTTGGCCAAATATGCTACTAGTCATTTTCTTTTGGATTTGTGTTATATTGTTACTGATTACATTTTTCTTAGCAATTGCCTATAATTTTACCTTGATCTTATAATTGGGGGAGTAAAATCCTATCTTATTAGAGAACTTTTAAATATTATTATTATTATATTTATATTTATATATATATGTAATTCATTTTGATTTAACTTTGAAAATCCCATGTGGGTTTCATTTATTGGAGACATCCAAAATTTTACATGGATAACGCTGCACCGACCTCGATGACTCTTCGTAACTCTGGTTGACCATAAATCAAAGCCACGGCCCACGGCCCAAACAAATTGGGAATTTAAAATTTTTGCAATCGAGGAAAGGAAAACAAAAAGGAAAAAAGAGGGGAAACCATAAATATGCAATATTAAGAAAGAAAAAAAAAAAAACTTAACAAGAATAGATATTTTACGATATATTACCTAGCAGAAAATTATCCAGTTCCATTAAAATAGAGATGCTAGTCAGTAATCCCTAAAAATAGCAAAAATAAAGGGAAAGAATAGTAAATTGATTCCTACTCTTCACTCAATATGTTCTTTTTATTAATATATTCATCGATTTTTAAGTTAGTAGTTGTTTAAGGTATATAGTGAGTTCATGTATTCCGTCTATATTACTATTATAAAATTATATATACATAGTATATAATTATTGGAACAAGTAATTACGAAATATATACTCCCTATGTCTCGTATTATCTGTCGAACTTCTCTTTTACACGCCTCTTAAATATTAATTAGAAAAGGGATTAGACTATTACTTCCTCCGGTACAAAATAAGTGGTTTTTTCGCTGTTTTCACACAAATTAAGAAATCCTACTTTTAACATTAATTAGCAATGAAATTGATCATATTAACATTTATTATCTCTTCAAATAAACACTCCTAACACATACTCCAATAAATATTTACTCCAAGGGCAATGTACAAAAAAATTAATTAATTCATTATTGAAATCTGAAAAAATCACTTATTTTGGACCACAAAAAAATGCCAAAAAATCACTTATTGTGGACCAAGGGAGTATCTCTTAAGATATAATCTCTCTTTATTGAATATTTATTCAATTTATGTATTATCTCTAACTTCAAGAACAATTATTATTAAGAGTAAAAAAGGGGGAAACAGTAAATTTTGTCTTGAACTTCTAAAATGACAAATAATTTGAGACAACTATTTTTAATAACCATGATTATTAATATGAGAGGGAGAGAGTAATAAAATATTCCTCCGTTTCAAATTAGATGAGATATTTTCCTTTTTAGTTTGTTCCAAAATTTATGAGAAGCTTTTATAATCACACAAAGGTCATGACCCCATCAAACTTTTTACCCATTAAGATTTTAAGATCACAAGTTTCAAAAGTGTTATTCTTTTTTCTTAAATCCGTGCCAAGTCAAACTACTCTCCGTTTCAATTTAGATGAGGTAGTTTGACTCCACATGGAGTTTAAAAAAAAAGACTTTTGAAACTTGTGATCTTAAAAGTTTAAGGGGTAAAAGCTTTGTGAAGTCATGATATTTGTGTGGCTATAAAATCTTCTCATTAAAGATAAAATAAATAATTTAAAGTTGAATTATTTTCAAATTTAAAAATATGTCATTTATTTTGGAATAGACAAAAAAGGAAAGTACATCATCTAATTTAAAATTGAAGGAGTATTTTTTTCTTAAACTCCGTACAGAGCCAAACTATCTACCTAAATTGAGATGAAGGGAGTAGTAATATATATATATATTATTACTTATTTGAATATACGTATAGGATAATCTGATTTTCTTTTTAGAAATAAGAGGAGAGAGAACGTAAAAAATAGAGTATTCTAGCTTTAAAGTTGACTTATAACGTACTGACAACATTTCACATGCAAGTATGAAAATATTTATGGGATTACCGACTAGTTCCCATATTTACCCCACCCCTGCCCGCTCCCATTCACACTTCAATACTATAAATCCAAATTCATTACCTATTTTCGACATATGGGTTTGTTAAATTAAGTGATAGACATAATTTCAATATATGCATGTAACTGATTTCACGGAGGAAGAGAGAATTGAAGAAGAAGAAGATGAATGTAACAGAATCAGTGTAATGAAGAAATAACTTTTCTCTTGCATTTATAATGTGAATTACAAGTATATATACACTTGACTAATCATGGGTTACTCTAACTAACAACTTACTATAGTTAAATTATTAACTAACTACAACTAACTATAGTGGAGTAAGCTAAGTACCATGTGTACTAGCACTATCTTCTACACCCCCTCTCAAGCTAGGGGAAATGAAGATGTTCTTCACTCCTAGCTTGGAAAGCAAATGATAATGTTGCAGGCAAGAAAGATCCTTGGTAAGAACATCATCATGTTGTTCAGCAGAGGCTAGATAAGCAGTCTTGACCAAACCTTGTTGGATCTTCTCGCGAATGAAGTGACAATCGATATTAATGTGTTTTGTCCGTTCATAAAAAACGGGATTGGCAGCAATCTGGATAGCAGATTTGCTATCACATTGAAGAGGCACGGGTAGATGAAGCTGAACATTGAGTTCTTTGAACAGCCCAATAAGCCAAGTAAGCAACAGTGGAAGCCATACTCCGGTACTCTGCTTCAGCAGAGCTTCTTGAGATTGTAGATTGTTTCTTTGACTTCCACGATATGAGAGAATAACCATACATGATAAGATACCCGGTGATGGATCGTCTGGTGGTGAGGCATGAAGCCCAATATGCATCACAAAATGCATGTAGTTGGGCTGCACTAGAAGCAAAAAGAGGATACCCAAGCCAGGAGCAGACTTGATGTATCTGACCACACGACTAGCAGCCTCCATGTGGGAAACTTTGGGGGCGTGCATGAATTGACTAAAGGATTGAACAGCAAAAGAAATATCAGGCCGACTAATGGTCAAATACAGTAAGCGACCAATCAGTCGTTGATAAGCACCAAGGTCAGCAAGCAATGGATCATCAGTTGTGCCAACATGTTGGTCAAAAATAGCTGAAGCGAGCTTCATATTGGGTTCCAAAGGAGTAGCTAGAGGCTTAGAACCAGTCAATCCCAAATCAGAGAGGAGCTTTAGAGCATATTTACGTTGATGCATTAATATTCCCTCCTTATTTCGAACAAATTCCAGCCCAAAAAAATATCTAAGCTCACCAAGATATTTAATCTTAAAGTGATGCTGCAAAATATCTTTAGTTTCCTGGATAAGATCAGAGTCATTACCTGTGATCAAGAGATCATTCATTACCTGTGATCAAGAGATCATCCACATAGATCAAAACGATAACTATTTTGCCTAGCACCTTCTTACTAAGCAAAGAATAATCCAGATGACTCTGAGTGTAACCAGAAGATACTAAAGCAATAGTTAATTTGATGTTCCATTGGCGAGATGCTTGCTTAAGTCCATAGAGAGACTTGAGTAGCCTACAAACTTGTTGCTCCCGATGAGATTGTGTGAAGCCAAGAGGTAATTGCATATACATTTCCTCGGTTAAATCACCCTGTAGGAAGGCATTAAACACATCCATCTGATAAAGTTTCCATTTGTGAGCTGCTGCCAAAGACATAACTGCTCTCACTGTCACCATTCTCATTACAGGTGAAAAGGTTTCCTGATAGTCAATACCCTCCTTTTGACTATAACCTTTTGCATCAAGCCGGGCTTTGAACCTTTCAACATCACCTGAAGTTTTATACTTGATCTTGTACACCCATTTACATCCAATTGCTTTCTTCCCAGGAGGGAGTGACACAATGGACCAAGTACAATTGTCTTCCAATGCCTGTATCTCTACTTTCATAACATCAACCCATCTTGGGTCCTTAGCAGCTTCAGAGTAGGTTCTTGGTTCTACCTCAGTGGCGAGCTTAGAAACAAGACTTAGATAAGTAGGTGCAAGAGCACTGTAATTCAATACAGGATTGAGAGGATACAAGCAAGTGTTGGCAGTCTTCTTTCCTTTGCATGGCTGGACATAATCTTGAAGCCAAACTGGAGTTTTATTGGGTCTGCCTGACTTTCTTAATGGTTCTGAAGAAAGTGTCTGAGGTGCAGAACAATAAGGAATATCTGAAGCCATTGGAACTTATGAGACAGTAGGAGAAGGTGATACAGATAATGTAGGAGCAACAGGAACTTCTGATGCAATAGGAGTCTCTAAAGCAATAGGAGAAGCTGGTGTTGATACCGTAGGAGAGATAAATTCAGATGAAACATGTTGTCTAAGTTTTTCATAGGAAGGAAATCCAGAAGAAGATTGATGAAACATTGGTGTTACAGTTGCCATGTGCTGCTGGAAAGGAAATACTCCTTCATTAAAAACCACATCTCTGCTTACCAATATGGACTTATTATCTATGTCATACAACTTATATCCTTTCTGAGTAGAAGCATAGTCTAACAACACTGACTTGATTGCTCTAGAACCAAACTTATCTTTCCTGACTAAGTTGGTGGCATAACATAAACTACCAATGACTCTCATATGTGACAAATTAGGTTATTTGTTATATAGCAACTCGAAAGGAGATTTATTGCCTAGAACTGATGATGGAACTCTATTAATCACATAGACTGTTGATTCTATACAGTCTCCCCAAAATCTAAGAGACAAATGCCCTTGAAATATGATAAACCGAGCCGTTTCTAGAATATGTCTATGCCTTCTTTCTACTACCCCATTCTGCTTTGGGGTATATGGATAAGAATTGTGATGTAGAATACCATATTGTTTAAACAGTGCATTGCAATGGCTATTAAAGAATTCCAAGCCATTGTCTGGTCTAAAGCTCTTAATCCTCTTGTCAAATTGAGTCATGACCATTACTATAAAATCTTTTAATACGGTAATCACACCAGACTTAAGTTGTAACATAAAAACCCAAGTCCACCTAGAAAAATCATCAACCATTGTCAGAAAATATCTCATGCCATTATAAGTGGGCACCTTGTATGGCCCCCAAACATCCATATGAACCAGATGAAAAGAGTTATTTGTCTTAGTACAACTAACTGGAAAAGGAACTCTTGTTTGTCTAGCTAGAGGGAAAATATCACAATGATTTATTGTAAAACTAGAATTGTTTCTAAAAACATTAATCTTTTTTATTACTGTCATGGGAACATGCCCTAATCTCTTGTGCCAAATAGTTGCATCCAGTTCTCTAGAAACTGTCATTGCTCTTGGTTCTCTAGAAATCTGTCTCATTTTCCTTGAGTTTAGAACATATAAGCCATATTCTTCCTTACCAGTCTCCTTCACCCTCCCAGTGAAGAGATCCTTAAATACAAAGAAATTGGGAAAGAACATGGCACAACAATTCAAGGCCTTAGTTAGCTTAGACACAAATAAAAGGTTAAACTTAAAGTTTGGTACACAAAGTACATCCTCAATCAAATCACCTCCTCGTAAGTGACAATCTCCCACTTGAGTGATACTTGCTGATTCTCCATTAGGTAGTTGAACCTTCCCAGAATTCCCTACTGACACACTATTTTTCAGTGCAGATTCATCATTAACCATGTGATTTGTTGCTCCCACTATCCATTTCAGTACATTCAAGTTATTATATAAGATCTTACCTGCCATGTTAGCACTAGCCTCAGATACTTGAGATTTGCTTAATAGTGTCAATATCTGGTTGTACTGTTATGAAGTGAAGAATGGAGCTAAAACTTGTCCATTTCCTTGCTGTTGACCAGTGTTAATCACATGTAGAGCCTGTGTAGTGTTCTGTTGTTGTTGATTAAAAATAAGATTAGGTTTATGATTACCTCCTATGACTGCATTCGCTTTCTTTTTCCCTTTAAAATCAGTCGGATAACCTATTATCTTGTAACAACTTTCCTTTTGATGGCCTTTCATCTTACAGAACTCACATTGCATGAGTTTACAACAATGTTCCCTATTATGCCCTTTCATGTTGTAAAAATCACAAAACATAGGAAAATTCCTTCTTTGTTTCTAATTTCCTTTCATGTTTGCAATAAACAGTGTTGTGGGATCAATGTTCACCTAAACCATGACCACCACCACATATTATCTTTGGTTTTCATCCTGAGCAATCAAGGCATATGCTTGATTGACGGTTGGTATTGGTGACATCATTAAAATACGACTACGAGCTTGACTATATCCATCGTTTAAGCTCATAAAAAATTGCAATAACCTCTGATTGTCAAGTGAGTAACAAAATCTTTGGACTTATCACAACAGAAAGGCACTTGCATAATAGAATCAGTCTCATCCCAAAGGTCTTTCAGTTTTGAGTAATAAACAGAAACAAGGGAAACACCTTGAGTCAACGTAGCAACTTCCTTATGAAGATGATAAATTTGAGTGAGATTAACCCTATCAAATTTCTCCTTTAAATCATTCCAAACAGAGTAAGCATCAGGGCGAAAGAGTATACCGCTAAGAAGTTCCTTGCTCACATTGCTCGTGATCCATGATTCACCAAGGCATTGCAACGATCCCACTGTTTTTCAAAACCTTGCCAAAAGTAGTTCAACGAACGGTGCCGTCGATAAATTCGAGCTTATTTTTGCATTCCAAAGCCAGTAACATCGCGCGACTCCAGATACTATAATTTTCCATTCCGATGAGCAATATTCCAGTTTGTACCACTCCCGGCGAATCCGATAGTTGTAGATACAACGGATGGTTGTGGTCAATTATTCTGGAGCTAGATTCAGATGAATTCGCCATAATTGCGAAAATTAGTTTTTTTCAGACGAACTTCGAAGGTGAAGAATTTTTCGATTTCCTTTGAAAATTGATGAAGAAAATCCCTAAATTCTTTCAATTAGAAACTTTTGATACCATGTTAAATTCAGTGATAGACATGATTTCAATACATGCATGTAACTGATTTTACGGAGGACGAGGGAATTGAAGAAGAAGAAGATGAATGTTACAGAATCAGTGAAATGAAGAAATAATTTTTCTCTTGCATTTACAATGTGAATTACAAGTATATATACACTTGGCTAACCATGATTTACTCTAACTAACAACTAAGTATAGTTAAGTTGTCAACTAACTACAACTAACTATAATGGAGTAAGCTAAGTACCATGTGTACTAGCACTATCTTCTACAGGGTTATTTGTTTCTCAAGAGTAATATTTTAAGTTGAATCTTCTGTCACCTTTTGTGTGCTAACATCCCATACTATCTGATTATTATAAGGTTTAAGACTAGGGATTATTACTCAAATAGCCAATTAGATTCACTGTTTACTTTTTCGAGCCGATATACATAAATTATACATTAATTGTATATATTTATATACACATTGTATATGAATAATAATTATATTATATATTTACCGGCTATTATTAAATTAAGAGATTAAGTTGTTGTCTATTTGGATTAATTCTTCTTTACGACTATGAGGTCTTAAATTCCAAATTCATTTTAGCATCAGATTTGAGGGACACTTTTGAGGAGTAATAGACTATTGGTTAACAAAATTAGGGACCTTTACACAAATATCCGGTAATATTAATTATTTATTTTTTCTAACCATATGCATAGATAATATATTGATTACACCCATGTAATATAAAAATTATATATATATATATATTATATATTCATTGACTATTTTTAGTTTAAGTGGTAGGGTGAGCGGCTACTTGGATTAATTCTTCACAAAATTTACAGTTTTCAGAATATTGGATTGTACGGGGCCCATCTATCAGGCTAGTACTATTATCTTGGGCTGCAATGCAACTTCAGCAGATTGTCAAGGTCCATTAATGAATGTTTAAAAGCGGGCCTCGAATTTTATTTGAAAAAATGACGCTGTATAGAAAAATGTATAAAATTTGTATATATATACAAAAATTACATAAATCTTATCCACTTTTTGGGCTAGTAGATATAAATAGTTTCTGGCACGGGATAAAAGTGAGATAACCATTTTCTTTTGAAAAAGCCCCTAAATCTTAAAGTCATTTTAAGATAAAAAAAGGCCCAAAACTATGTTGTGCAAATGAAGAAAAAACAAAGAAATATTTACACAAAGACCAGACCAATCAATTTGATGTGATTAATTTTTAGTTTTATTAACCTATTGCACGAAGAAATCAGAGATGTAACTGCTTCCTTTACATTTTCCTAAAGGAAAATATTTTATTATAAATTCTCTAAATGCTCTGTACAATTCTCACAAGTTTTTATATATAAAATATGCTATCAATACCCCTATTTATAATAATATGAAAACTATTTCAACTGGAAATCGAAAAGTCTATTCTTATATTTATTTTAACTGTAAATCATATTTAGACATGAATTAAATAAATCAAATCATTAATAAACTAAGGTTTTCTACTACAATTTTGAATTAGTTTTTCAACATTCTCCCATAATTCAAAGTTGTATACGCCTGACTTGTCGTTGTGCATTTATGTTGAATCACTTCTATTCAACTTTCACTTTAAATGAAGCATGTGTCTCCATCCCTCAATTTGTTGAACAACTCGTCTCCAGCTCACGTTGATGCACTTTATCAGCAACACTCAATTTTGTTGAAGCACCTATCTCCAACTTCATGCCGATACAGTTTGTCACCAACACCCGATTTTGTTGAAGCACCTGTTTTCAACTCTTGTTGATGCACTTTGTTACCAACGCCCTATTTTTGTGAAACACCTGTCTACAACTCCCGTTGATGTACTTTGTCACCAACACCGAATTTGTTGAAGCACCTGTCTCCAACTCACGTTGATGCACTTTGTCACCAACACCCAATTTTGTTGAAGCGTCTGTCTCGACTCACGTTGATGCACTTTGTCACCAACACACAATTTTGTTGACACACATAATCAACTTCCAACATTTTTTTTACTTCTCTCCAACTTTTAGAGGAGAGTTTGTGTATCTTGTGCCATATTTGTTTGCACCTCTTTAAACTTGTTTTATTTCTTGAATCTATATTGAATATTTTCATTGAATAATTTAATTTTGTTGATAACTATCTATGATTTTGCCAGCATACTTTTTGGCCCCACGGGCGGCACACATTGGCTAACGCCGCTCGCCGACAGCGGAAGCTACTTGATTCTCTCCAAAGATCGTAGAGGCTTTGATTCCAATATGAAGGAAAATATTTTATTATAAATTCTTTTAAAGCTCTCTACAATTCTCACAAGTTTCCAAACATAAAATAAGCTATCAATACCCCTATTTATAATATTATGAAACATATTCCAACTAAATATAGAAAAACATATTTCTATATTTATTCTAAGTGCAAATCATATTTAAACATGCATTAAGTAAATCTAATCCTAAATAAACTAAAGTTTCCTATTACAGTTTTGAATTAGTTTTCAACACACCCAAATCTATGCCATGTTAATTCATTATATATCGTTGATTTTATTTAGTTATTGACGACTATGATATATCTTTTTCTTAGCGAAGATGCTAATTGTGGGGGAAAAAGATAGAAGACGCTAATTAGCCGCGTGAACGTGGAAATGACCAAATTGTAGTAGAGTATATTTTCAATGTAACAACATTGACCGTTATTTTTGTCGTTTGCCCCTTTTGAAACTCTTGATTGTTCTTCATTTTTGCATGTGTACGGAAAGGACAAACGTTATTTATTAAAGTAAAAAATAAAAGATGAGGAGACTGAACTTCTCGGAAACTAGGAAAAAGAGAAGAAGAGGGGAAGAAAGTAAAACCGTGTATACTATATACTACTCCTACTCAAAAAATAAGAGGAAAGGAAAAGGAGATTATTGAATATTCAACTTAAGACTGCTGCATATTCCCATGAACTTGGGTACGTTTGAATAGAAAAATAAATTTTGAGAAGAACGTAGAATTACTAAATATTCCATTAAATGTAACATTTTTTAGGTAAATTCCATTAGTTAGAATGTGTTAGTCAAAGTTGCACGCAGAGGGCTCACAGCCTTTGGAAAATTTGCTTTTCCCTTCAAACGAGAAAGACAGTAGAAGCAAACGTGAGATAAAAGAAAGTTTCGTGTCACTCCTTCTGTACAAAAAACCACAGAACCAAATTAAAGTTAAATAATACTCCTCTTCTTCGTCTTAACACAAACTTTACTATACTTCTAATTACTTGGTGGATCAAGTCTGCAAATTGTTTGAGTGGTCAAAACTATCATTGCGTTCCCAACTTTGCCAAGAAAAATTAATGTTAATTCCCTTTTCTCAAAATAAAACAGTTATGAAGTTCAGGACTGTGCTTGGTACATGACTTAATATATAGTAGTAATCGGTTTCACCTTCATACGTGGGACGGGGTCATGTGCGATACCAAATTCATTATTTAAATCAATGAGTTCAACTTAGATAAATAAGTTGGCCTGCGAATAGTTTGTTCGGGTTAATTGGTATTGTATACGGGTGAAACTGAGCTCATGAGACGCCTCGGCTTTCGATGAAGCAAATGGAGCAAGAGACGTACAACAAGGAACCAGAATCGAGACCAGGAGCCCCTCGAGCCGGGATCCGGGCAAAACGCCCGGCCTCGGGAGTATCGGGGCCATGACCCCAAGTACGGTTCGAATCCCAAAGGCCTCAGAGAGCACTACAAGTACCGAGCACGACCAACAAAAGACCGTGATATCCGTGACTAGCTAGATATCACAGTGTGGAACTCAGCATGTATCGGCAGAGAACCGATGATTGGTTAAACAGAATATTTTTTACCTTTTATAGAATTGTACTTAGGATAAAATTCTACTACTATATAAAGGGGGGGGGGCTGAATATTCATTAAACATACTGCAACACACAAATCAAAGTAATACACTCTTATTTTCTCTGTTATTCAAAGTTCTTACGCTTGTTCATCGGTGCTTCGTTATTGTGAATCCAGGATCGAGGGCATACATCTCATTAAGACTGTTATTGAGTCCGGAATCACCCTCCTTAAGTGGTTTGACTATCTACTACGTCTTTTATCTGTTTAATCTAACAAAATTTTTCGTTTGTATTGAATTAATCCATATATCTGTAAAAAACTACATATAAATTTAATTGTTATCCATTTTTAGGATAAATAATTTGGTGCCCATCGTGGGGCTAAGGATAATAGTGGCAATTTGATAAAATTTCAGAACACACTCTATTTTACACTTGTTCTTTGAGCTTTTAATTTCAGGTCATATTAAAAATGTCGAACTCCCAATCTGCCCAATTGAATATGGATGCTGAGTCCAGCCACCATGGCGAAAACAACAATATAGTACCTAGTAACGAGATGTCCCCTACTGACCCTAACAGAGTCCTGGTTGATGATCCTATCGATGCTAACTAACATGTGGCTATCGAAGCGAGCCTGCCTAATGACCCTGAAAATAACATTTGCGGGGCAGCTTGGTCGATAGCCCAGAGTACACACGACAGTGAAGGTGATGGGATCAACTTGCGCGTGATCTTCAAAATGTTACATGCTCAACAGGCAGCGATAGCCCAGTTGAAGAACCAAAGCCGAGCCCCCGACAAAGTTGAGCCCGAACTATCCCGGGAAAACGCATGCAGAAATGAATCGGCCACGGAAAGATCGGGTGAGGCAGAACCCGGTACCAACTCCGAGATAATAAAGATGCTCGAGGAACTGACAAAGCGGGTTGGATCAGGAGAAAAGAATACGGAGGCCAATGACAAGAAAATAGAGACCTATAACATCTAGGTCGACCAAATCCCCAAGCGCCATCGATACTGAAGGGCCTGGATTCCAAAAAATTTATCCAAAAACCTTTCCCCTCGAGCACGGCTCCAAAATCGGTCCTTTAGAAGTTCCCTATACTCGAAATTTTGAAGTATAATAAGACAACCGATCCCAAGAACATGTGACCTCTTATACGTGCACCATCAAAGGAAATGATTTGGAAGACGAGGAAATCAAATATGTTCTGTTGAAAAAGTTCGGAGAGGCCTTGTCAAAAAGAGTTATGATATGGTATCACAACTTACCCCCTAATTCTATTGACTCGTTTGCTATGCTCACAGACGCCTTTGTAACAACGCACACCAGGGCCATCAAGGCCGAGGCCAGAAAATCAGACCTTTTCAAGGTAAATCAAAGAGATAACAAAATGATCAAGGACTTTGTATCGAGGTTTCAAATGGAACAGATGGACTTGCCTCCGGTTGTAGATGATTGGTCCGTGCAGGCCTTCACCCAAGTACTCAATCCCTGAAGCTCATTGGCTTCATAGCAGTTGAAGGAAAATCTGATAGAATACCAGGCAGTAACTTGGACCGACGTCCATAATCGGTACCATTCAAAAATCAGGGTCGAAGACGATCAGCTCGGGGCCCTTTCCGGGCCCGTTAATCCTGTCAGAGCTAATGACAGATCCAAGAGAGACATTGATCGTGAACCAAGATCAATTAGATACGTGTATCAACTGTATAATGGAGATCGAAGGGGTAATAAGTCTGGACACAACACTGTAAGAAATAAAAAAGAAACGACCTAGGTCAAAATAATCGTGGACTCATGAGCAAAAGAGGTTTTGCAAGACCCCTCGGGTCTAAGGAAACACCAAGGTTATCGGAGTATAACTTCAGCATCGACGCTGTCGCTATTGTAGCAGCCATCAGACATATCAAAGATATTAAGTGGCCTCGACCATTGTAATCTGATCCTGTCCAAAGGGAACTCAACCTAATGTGTAAATATGATGGCACGCACGACCATAGAACCGAAGACTGCCGACAATTGATAGAGGAATTAGCCCAATTATGCAACAACAAACACCTCCAAGAGTTTGTAAGTGATGAAGCCAAAAATCACTTAAGTAATAGGGAATCTAACAAGTATATCGAGCAAGAGGACCTCAGCATGTCACAAACATGATCATTGGTGTGGTTGACATCCCCTAGGGGCCAATGTTAAAGCGCACCAAAATTTCTATCACAAGGGAGAAACGAACTCGAGATTATGTGCCAGAAGGAATCGTATCTTTCAACGACGAGGACACTGTAGGTATCGTGCAAACACACAATGACGCACTGGTAATCTCTGTACTCATAAATAATCTCAAGTCAAGCGCGTGTTATTATACCTAGGTACTCGGCCAATATCATCAGATCGAGGATCGTAGAACAATTGGTTCTATAAGACCAGATTGTGCATGCATTCCGAGTTCTAAACGAGTTCAACATGGAATGTGAGACCATTAAAGGGGAGACATCCCTACCGGTGAATAACCAGAACTTTTCAGGAAACAAAGTTCTACGTGATCGAAGGAGATATGAGGTACAATGCTCTGTTCGAAACGCCATGGATTCACAACATAAGGGTAGTATCTTTGACGTTCATCAGGTGATGAAATTCCCCAAACGAGGAGGAGTTAAAAAAGTTTAAGGAGAAAAAGCGACCGTAAAAGAGATGTTCGCGGTCGATGAGGTGATCGCGGAGAGTCTGAGTTCGCTCACCAAGGAAGAAACCAAATAGCAATCACCGAGACCGGCCCCGAGCAAACTAGGAAAGCAGGAGACGAGCAAGGACGAGGATTACGGGGTTCCCAAGTCTTTCATAGCCCCTGACGATCCTGATGCCACCAAGTCAACAGTCGAGGAGTTGTAGCAAGTCGTACTAATTGAGAACCTGCCCGATCGAAGGGTACACCTGGGCATGGTATTAAGTCCCGAGCTCAGGAAAAAACTCATTGAATTCCTTATAGCTAACATAGATTGTTTCATTTGGTCCCATCTTGACATGACAGAGATCCCGCTGGAAATAACTACTCACAAGTTGAGCTTGGATTCGAAGTTTCGCCCGGTTAAATAAAAGATGAGTCCTCAGTCCAAAGTCATGCACACATTCATCAAACAAAAGATATGTAGACTCCTTAAAATAGGCTTCATTCGGGAAGTTTAGTACCCCGATTGGTTAACAAACGTAGTAGCGGTCCCTAAAAAGGGAAATAAATTAAGGATCTGTGTAGACTACAAAGACTTGAACAAGGCATGCCCCAAGGACTCTTTTCCTCATCCCAACATTCATCGCATGATGGATGCGACGGCCGACCACTAGATCCTCAACTTTCTCGGCGCCTATTCTAAGTACAACCAAATCCGGATGGACCCGGGCGATCAAGATTAAACTTCATCACTAAATACGACAGCTATTGTTATAACGTAATGTTGTTTGGATTAAAAAACACCGGTGCCACTTACCAACGCCTAGTAAACCGAATGTTCGAAGAACAACTAGGAAAATAGATGGAGGTTTACATTGACGACATGTTAGTAAAGTCTGTGCAAGTAGAGGACCATTTGGAGCATTTACAGGAAACCTTAAACTTACTAAAGAGATACAATATGAAGCTGAACCCGGAGAAATGTGCATTCGGGGTCAGATCCGAAAAGTTCCTCAGGTTTATGGTGTCCAACCGAGGAATTGAGATCAATCCCAACAAGATCAAGGCCATAGAAAAAATCACTGTCATGGAAAGTGTCAAGTCCATTCAAAGGCTAACCGGGCGCATAGCCGCCTTGGACCAGTTCATTTCAAGGTCCTCTGATAAGATCCACCAGTTCTTCTCATTGTTAAAGAAGAAGAAGAATAACTTCTCATGGACGTCGAAGTGCCAAAAAGCTTTGGAAGAACTCAAGCGGTACCTTTCGAATCTCCCTTTCCTTTATACTCCGAATGCAGATGAGCACCTATACCTGTACTTAGCGGTATTCGAGATAGCAGTAAGTGGGGTTCTAGTCCGAGAAGAGGAAGGTACGCAATTTCCTATCTATTATGTTAGCAAGACTTTGGGCGAGTCCGAAACTAGGTATCCTCACTTGGAGAAGTTGGCGCTCGCTTCGCTAAGCGCCTCCCAGTAGTTAAAACTGTCGTAACTACTTACCTGTTAAGAAACATAATGCATAAACTCAAGCTATCGAGACGATTGGCCAAATGGGTCATGGAAATTAGCGGGTACGATATTGAATATCGACCCCGAACCGCCATCAACTCTCTAATTTTGGCAAATTTCGTGGCCGATTTCACGCGGACCTTAATACCCGAAGTCGAATAGGAATTGGTGTTGAACTCAGGGACTTCCCCGGGAATATGGACCCAGTTTACAGACAGTGCCTCGAATGCAAAAGGGTTCGGGCTTGGTGTTTTCCCTATAGTATTTTTTAAATGCATATATATACCTTCAAAATTATTCATTAACATCAATCAATATTTTTCCATAATTTCTACATTTTTAAGGATTTTTAATTAATTTATCCCAGTATTTTATTCGCATAAATAATTATAAATTGCATCACAAATGACTTTATAATATTTCTTGGTTTAATTTTTGTTGTCTATATTCATCTTAAGCTTAAATTATTGCACAAATAGCCACATTTATATTTTTGGGTTATAATTGCAATAACTTTGCAGTAATATCCCACGAGTGCATAATTACCTTATCTCACAAGAAAATGACCTTTTGTATTTTTATAATATTAGGTAATTATTTAAAATCAATTTTATGCACAAAAATTATTTTTTTATCATTTATTAACTATTTTTACAAATTATTTATCAATTAAATGGGTATTTAACTAGTAGCATCTTTTAATTTGGTTTAATTTCGGACCTTATCCCATATTATTACCCCCAACCCAATTTAAATTATAGCCCAAACCAGTTCTTAAACCCGCCCAAACCCTAGATGGAATCCTGGCCGTTGATCACAGAAGATCAACGGTCCATGATCCATTTCCTTTTTTAATTACCCCCAACCCCCAAACCCTATTCACTCGTAAAGTTCCGCCGCCCCCAAATCCCTTCCCTCCTTCATTATCTCTCAAGCTCTCCCCTAACCCTAGTCGTCGTCACTAGAAAATACCTCGTTCCATGGATTTCTATGTGATTCAGGCCCCCGCTGGCCTCTTACCTCTTCTGGCTGTTCGATTTCTTCGTGGTTTGAAGGAATCTCAAAAGACACAACTCAAAGTCGACCTAAACTCTTCATTTTTGATGAACCTGCCTTGCGTTCATCTCTATGTTTGTGAGTATTGTTATCTTTATGATTATGGCTTGAAACTCCGGTTCTTAACTGTATTTTTTCTCACCTCGCTCCATTTTTTTCAAAACCCTAATTTCTTTCTATTTGAGTCTGTTCAGATCCTTGTAGATCTGAGACGATTTTAAGTTTATCTGGTATTTTTCTTTGAAAACCTTCTGTTTTTCCTTATTATTAATCGATTTTAATGTTCTTAACCTAGGGTTTCTCTTCTTTGCGTTTCTGCAAAACTTTTCTAAAGGAAGGTTGAGTGTTTGACCCCATTAATATTCGTTTGCTTGACTGTCTATGTTCTAAACCCTAGGATTTCTGCTTTTTTCACTAATTATTTTAATATTTGCCCGTTATTTTTTATCTCTTTCAATTAAAAGAGATTGACTGATTTTATTAGGGTTCAAATCATATTTTTTCTGTTGAAATTGATATTTCCCTGTGACTTTACCTATTTTACTTATTTGTGATTCCTAATGGTACTACTTGCCTTAATTAGTTTATTAATCCGATTTATAGGATTTTATTGCTTCTAGACGGTCTTTGATTGATTTATTTACCTTACTGAACCCCTAATTGAGCTGTTAATTGATTCTCCCCAATTTAGGGGATATTTTCCAGATTCTGTTGAATTATTTGATCAAGTTTAGCCCCCAATTAATTGGTCGATTGTATTTTCCTGCCTTATTTGTGAACTCTAATTTTTCTTGCCTTAACTGTCTTCTCTGTTGAATACCATATAAACTCTCATTCTGGTTTCTTTAAAGGACACGAACAGTAGTTCAGAAACACATACACTCTCTCAAATTCTCTCTTCTTTCTCTACTACATGTGCCAACCATTGGTCTAGCCGGCTGAAAGCCAAGGCTAGACAGTGGAACTCTACTTGCTTTACATTCTGCACTTTGTTTCCTTAACTGGTATGTCACTATTTCAATTCTGAAACTCAACTTTATGTGTTCCTTTATGTAAATCCATGCCTATTCTTGCACTGGTTAATTGACTATGTACTTGATTGTCTTCCCATTTACTACTTTACCCAGTATGTTTAAGTTTTACCCTCTCCATTTCCAGTGTGTAATCTAGCATGCCTAGATCTCATTTGTTTTATTTGCATGTATGTTCAGTTCATGTTTACTCCCCTCAACTAGTATGCTCATGTTAGTTTCTTAGACTCCTAATGTATTTGATTGATCCTGATTGGTATGACTAATGCACCCCTGTCTTCAACATGACTATTCCGATGCTCTGTCTCTATGTTTTAATTACCTTTTACCATGACTGACTTGTTAAGTTCCTGAATCAGTAGACTCTTAGTTGTTCTGTACAGCTGTTGTTCCATATGCTCCCCTTAGACCCTGTTCATGTGTTTCTGATGTGAAGCTCTCTATGTTCCCAACCCCTCGACTCCCTGTTTGTGAAAACTGGTTGTGAGTCTGAGCACTCTGAGTTTGTGTGGTTGTATGTTGAATCTTTGTTCTTTTAGAATTGATTTCAAAAACTGTTTTTCACTCCTGGGTTTTTCCTAAAATTGTTTCTATTCCTGAAAACCTTTTCACTATTATCTCTACACTGTATTTAACAAGTTCTTTCAAAACTATGTCCATCACTCTCACTTCTACTCTTAGATTCTTAAGTTCTGCCCCTCTAGTGTGTGTACTGCCTAGGAATCCCTTAGATTCCTCCGAACTCTGGCACACTAGGGCTGACCTTTTTCACACTGCTCATAATCACTTCCCTATTCAAAGGATCTTGGTGTGAGCATTGCCCGGGATCCCTGAGGTCCTTGGGGAACTTTGACACACCAGGACACCTTATTGGCTATGACACTCTTGGTATCTGAGACTGTTTTGAAAAACTGGTGTCTCTATGTTTGCTTTGGGCCTATCTGCAGGCTCCATATAGTATAACTTATATTTATGTAACTCACTCAATTCTGGTTTGTAATATTTATCTTTGTAAACAGATATTGGGGAAATTAGTAAAAGGGTAGGGATTCTTATATGACTTTTGTGGGGAAATTGGGTAGAAATCATGCTTTAGGTTTATACTATGCTTATTTGCATTAGAGATCATGTTGTAGGACTATGGTGTTATTTACATTATAAACCCTGCTTTAGGACAATTACATTTACTGGTTTTGCATATTAGAAAACGTGTTATAGCTCAATACTTCACTATCACGAAATTCTGCTTCTGCATAATCATGATCACCTAGAAATCATGTTATTAAGTTATTGCTGTAATTTAACAAAATGTCCATTAGAAATCCTGCTTTAGCACTATGTTTTATTCGCTTTAAACCATGTCTACATCGCCTAACTCAGTAACCGTCATGTCTATAAGGATGCTTAGAAGAAGCCATCTGCACCTAGACAAGCATGTTTATAGGACGTATTTAACTCAAACCATTTGCTCTCCTTTAGTCAATTTCCAGAATTCTATTTGCATTTTTAGACAACATGTTATAGGGTATCCTTGAACCACATTTAGGAGAGCCTATAGGTAATTAAGGCCTTAAAAAAGTGGTAGACTGTGCTTTGTTCAATTATTTGTGAACTGCCCAGATTCAGCAAGTCCTAAAAATCAGTAGGCAAATTAATTAGGTCTCCACTGCCTCGCTTTAATAGATTGCATACAGTCTGTTTTCATGCTCACATAGATATCTTGTTTTAGGACTTTGAAATGTCTGAAATCCTACTATTTGAGACGTGCTATTGTCTGCATACTTGAGGAGGTAAAAGTGAGCCTTTAAGTGTTCCTTACGTGAATGTCCTATTTGTTCTTGCTTGTCGTTTAGATTTTCCCTTTTAAATACCTTAGGAGAGTCTAGAACTACCTAAAATTTAGAGTTCCTAAGCACCTCGGGGACCACCAGGAAGAGACGGGTAATGCACGCTTAGAGTCCGTCTAAATTAAAATCGCTTATAACCGCTAATGGGAGGGTAATTGGGTAGTAAAAGGATATGATGACATGTGCGCTAATGTCACGTGTAATCCCTCTAGTTGAGGAAGGATTACCGGGCATTGTACGAATATGATCCTATAGGCTAAATAACTTAGGACTCCTTTATCTTGTTTATATATGTGTTCTCAGACTGCTTACTTTTCAAATTCCTTTCATCTTGCTTACATATGTGTGCTTAGACTGCTTATCTGTTAAATGACTCATTTACTAAGTAAGTTTGGCCGGGACCCACCATTGTGGACCTCAAGGGATGCCTAACACCTTCCCCTCAAGGCAATTTCAAGCCCTTACCCAATCTCTGATAACGTAGACCGGTTTTCATGAGTTATTGGTGCCCTAAAGCACCATGAATCCGTTAGGTGGCGACTCTTCACTTTCCATACCCCTCTCCCAAAAGGAAGGGAGTTGCCCTAAATGAATGTCAGAACCCGATTTCACGAGAAAAAGGGGGCGCGACAGCATGGCGACTCTGCTGGGGAATTTAGGCTTTTACCATAACAAACTTGCATTTTGTAAATTAGTCTGAAGCATGCTTCTTTTTGTTAGTATGTGCGCACCCTTTCCCTTTCCCCTTATGTGAGTTTAATTGCCCGTTTTGAGCATTTATGATTTCCTTTACTCCAGAAACTGACTTATATCTTTGTTTCCATTTATTAAACGTCTTTCAATTATTAAATACTTCCTTTATTATTTTCCTAACGTGACAACATGTTATTTACTGCTGCATAAATCATGTTCAACATCATATTCCACTTTTGCGTAATCAATCCTTTAGCAACACTTGATGAGTGGTTGCGCTCTAGTCGATCAGCGGTGCAGTCGACGGTTCCGTGCCTTACCCCCTCAAGTTGTCCGCTTGAGGGTACCAGTATAAACCCCCCATAGTAACCTTACTTTGATTATAACGTTACATTCATCATGGTCAAACCTTGACCGGGTTAATATGTTGTCCACATAATAACCTTTAGGAAAATCCTTGTCCAAAAATCCATTGGGGTTTCCATAATACCAACGAACGATACCACGATCTATACATTAATTTGGAGAAATAAGTGCCAATATGCTAATCACTGATGTATAAGTAGTTGAATCTGGAGGGGGAAATGGTCTAACCTTATTTGTTTTGCAGAATATGAGGCACGAAGTCCCCAGGTTCAACATGGTCCAAAGAATACCACCATTGCCAAGAAGATCAAGCCTGGGGAAGGTCCTTCTGGGACCAAGTAGATTAGATTTACCTGTCTTTTCAAATGTAATAAGGCCAAGTGCCATTAGTGACTTATCAAATTTAGTGTCGTTTTAGATTTATCTACTTTTACATTAATAAAATGAGGCAATTATTGNTATGAGGCACGAAGTCCCCAGGTTCGTCATGGTCCAAAGAATACCACCATTGCCAAGAAGATCAAGCCTGGGGAAGGTCCTTCTGGGACCAAGTAGATTAGATTTACCTGTCTTTTCAAATGTAATAAGGCCAAGTGCCATTAGTGACTTATCTTATTTAGTGTCGTTTTAGATTTATCTACTTTTACATTAATAAAATGAGGCAATTATTCACCCTGAAATTCTCCAAATCAACTTGTCGCTAGGCCTACCTCGGGCATAAGGAGGCTCCCAAATTAGGACGCGAATTTACATTACTGCACTATGTGTTTAAATACCGCAAGAACTCTTTTAAAACTCTTACTGACTTGGTTACTTTTTATTTTTCTTTCTTTCTTCTGATTATTCCCATTCCCAAAAGGTTGGTTCGTGCATACTGACATCATCAGCTTATCATACTAGATCCAGGGGTCCTCCACCTTCTCCTCCTCCTCCAAGTCAACCAAGAGGCAAAAGGAAAACAAAGATGTATGATTTGAATGGCACCAGAAACGATGGCAACACACATGTTGAGAACGGGGAAACTTCTAATGATCGAGGTACCCAGGCCCCAAATGATGTGGTATCACGACTTGAGCAGAAAATACTAGAACTCCAGGGTGAGCTCGAGCAGGTCCGGAGCTTAGTAAATCTATCCCTCAAAATTAATATCCCAGATGTCAACCATTCAAACACTCAGAACCCCACACCACCACAAAACACACCCATAAAATGCCCACAAAATCCTCATGCACCTCACCATTATACTACCCCACCATAAAATCAAACTATCCCACCACAGTACCACCAAAACACTTACCCCACTCCACAAAACACCCCACCAGTCAATCCTGAACCCTAGAATTCCACCAATGATCACCATTATACCCAAACCCCCGTCCACCAAAATAACCCTATATATATGGAAACCCTACCTCACTCCACTCAACCCATCTCCTATGCATCAGAATCTGCTGAAAAGGACTTTCTCATTAAGAACCTGGCTGAAGAGATCAAGAAGTTGACAAGTCGGGTTCAAGACATTGAAGGAGGCAAAAAGATAGAAGGTTTGAATTATAAAGACTTGTGCATACATCCGGATGTAGAACTTCCAAAGGATCACAAACCTCCCAAGTTCAAGATGTTTGATGGAACAGGTGATCCCAGGGTTCATCTAAGGACCTACTGTGACAAACTTGTCGGGGTCGGAAAAGATGAAAAGATCCGGATGAAGATTTTTATGAGGAGCCTTATGGGAGATGCTTTGTTCTGTTACATCAGCCAGGATCCTAAGAAATGGTCCAACTGGGTGAGTATGTCGTCTGACTTCATGGACAGATTCAGGTTCAACACAGAGAATGCGTCGGAATTCTTCTACATTCAGAACTTAAAGAAGAAGCCCAGTGAGACCTTCCGTGAGTATGCCACTCGTTGGAGGTCAGAAGCGGCCAAAGTCAGGTCAACATTGGATGAAGAACAGATGAACAAGTTCTTCGTCAGAGCACAGGATCCGCAGTACTGTGAACGATTGATGGTTATTGAAAACAACAAGTTCTCTGATATCATCAAACTCGGAGAAAGGATTGAAGAGGGAATCAAAAGCGGTATGGTGACAAACTTTGAAGCATTACAGGCCACAAACAAAGCATTGCAGTTAAGGGGTATGTCGAAGAAGAAAGATGCAGTAACAGTAATGATCGCCCAAGGACCCCAAACTCCACTTGTATATCAAACCTTTCCATTTACATATCAAGTACCTCCGCCCACATATCAGCCATCACCTCCCATATATTCCCAGCCAGCCACTGCTTATCACACATATAATTCCCAACCCCCTCACCTTCAGTCACCTCCAACCCGCCCAAACTACCCAAGACCTCGGCCTAACTTTGACCGCAGACCACCTAGACAATACACTGCTTTTGCCGAACCTATTGCCCAGCTGTATTAGAGGCTGAAGGTTGTTGGTTATGTCACTCCTACCTCTGCTGCGACCGTAGAGAATCCATCTCAATGGGTCAACCCAAACAAAACCTGTACATACCATTCTGGCATGAAAAGGGCACACCATTGATGAGTGCCGAACACTAAAGGATAAGATCCAGACCTTGATTGATAATAAGGTCCATCAGGCCAAAGAAGCTACACCCAATGTCCACAACAACCACCTCCCAGATCATAGGGGAGAAGGTGTCAATGTGATAGAGATCGATGAGGAATGGGATCTCGAGGGATCGATTGGGGCTTATTAAAGAGGGTGACAATCCTAAGAAACCCGCAGTCACGCTCAATCCTATTATAGTACAAATCCAGTCGCCAATGGAGGTTGAGATAGATGCACCAGTTCCATTTGAAGTTGAGATATCACCCCCCGCAACTGCACATGTTCCCTTCGAGGTAGAAGTAACCACACCTTTCACAGTGACGGTGTCAACCACACCACCTTTCAACACTAAGGCTATACTTTGGGATTATGTGGCCGAGGCAACAGGAAGAGGTAAGAACAAAATTGTAAAGACCCGTAAAATTTCATGGATAAAATAATGCCCCAAATAGGTCCCCGTGTTTTTATAACTGTAGAAATTCTTAAAACGAACCCTTGTGAAGTAAAAAGTACCCCGGGACTTAAAGGATAAATTTTTTCCAGATTTGTGCAGGTCTGCGGTCCACTATGCGATCACAGATCAGGTATGCGGACCGCATAGTGGTCACATACTTGGATAGTTCGCTGTCCATTTTGAGGATAGCTTTGCGGCCTAGAATACGATCGCATTTCTCGAATGCGGGCCACATAGTTGTCGCATTTTTACACCTTGATTCTTGCGGAGGGAGTTATGCGACGCACTATGCGATCGCATAATAGGTATGCGGACCGCATAGTGGTCGCATACCTGGGCAGTTTACTTTTCTTTTTGGCCCATTTGAGGGCCATTTATGCGAAAGGAATGCGGATCGCATAGCAGGAATGCGATGGCATTCCTGACCGCATTTCGGCTTCGGGACTGTTAAATTTCTAATTTTATACCCGACCCCCAGTCCATTAAAACACTTACCCCCTTCCATTTTAAAGATTTTCTGAACAAAATAGAGAGAGGGAAGAGAGAGGGAAGAGATATTTCTAGAGAGAGAAAGTTCCAACTTCATCAAAGTGATCCTCCTTCATCATTTAAACTTGGAACTAATCAAGTAGGACACCATTTTCTTCACCATAAGAGGTAAGCTTCTACCTCATCAACCTTAATTTCCAGATTTTTGTTAAAATGAAATATGGTTAGGTGAGTTCATGAATATGGGGGTAGGGATTTTGCATGCATGTAACCAACTAGTCATAGTCAAGGGAAACGGGTATGTGTGATTATTCACAAAAAAGGGGGTTAGTAATCTAAGGGGGGTCACATAGCGTTCGATAAAATGCCTAAATGAGTTCGAGTTATGTTTATGGTTCCTAATTCTAAGTGAAATATGTCACATTGTGTTTTAGATTGACGGTGCTAGACGGTCCGGTGAATTATGGTAGAAATTAAGGAAAAATCCCAAACCAAGGTATGTATGGCTAACTTTAATCTTTGAAGAGTCATCTTGTTGGTGTACGAGCACTCGGTGTGAAATTCTTGCTTGAGCATATGTGAATTTATTGCCCTGCTGTGTCGAGGTGTAAGACTTCGTTCTTTGAATTTCTTAGTCGATTACCATGTTATATGAGCTTGCGAAAAGGTGATTCTTTGTTCTTATTCTATCATGTGCAAAGTTCGTTAAATGTTGAATACATCGTTATGAGAGGATGTGCTGCATAGTGTTGAATGTATCTAAGTGCTAAATGTCATGTAGTAAATAGTGGAAAGGAAACGGGGATAAACTAATTGAGCTATATGTTGATGGCATACCGTATATGACTCACTGTTTGATAAAGATTTCTGTTGCCCTGATTTCATACGGTTATTTGGTTGTTACGAATGAATATCCTTGACGATGAGAATCTTTGTGATTGAATTGTTGGTTGATGTTGCTATTAATTACATTGTTGAACGTATCAAAGTGCTAAAGGCTTTGTAGCAAATGATGGAAGTAAATATGGACTGATTTTATTGATTTAAATGATTGTGGCAACACCATATATGAATTACTGATTGGTAAGGATCATTGTGCCTTGATTCCACATAGGTATTGGTTGGTATGAACTTATGTTCTTCATGATGAAGATCCTTGTTATATAATTATTGGTGGTTGTTGCTGTGAAATGTGATTGTAAAGTGGGATCGGGTTGCACGCCGCAACATAAATTGTAAGGTGGGATCGGGTTGCACACTGCAACAGAAATTGTAAGGTGGGATCGGGTTGCACGCCGCAACAAAAATTGTAAGGTGGGATCGGGTTGCACTCTGCAACAGAAGTAATAAGGGTGTAATGTGATTGTGAGATGGGATCGAGTTGCACACCGCAACAGAAGTAATAATGGTGGAATATGATTGTAAGGTGGGATCGGGTTGCGCGCCACAACAGGGAAAAATTGAAATAAGAAACGGTGGAGACCTAATTTGTGATTCTCTATATCTCTCTGCAATATTTGTTTGGGTTTCTTTAACTTCCTCATATATGTGTATTACTTGATTTTACATACAGTAAAGTTTGTTTATACATACTAGTAATATTCAATGGTACTAACGTCCCTTTTGCCGGGGGCGCTACATCTTCTATATGGATATAGGGGGTTCTATATCAGGTAGCTCGGTTCACCGTTAGTGGTGCCTCCTCTTCATCTCTCTAGCAGTTCTGGTGAGCCCTATTTCCTCTTGGGGCCGTGTGTAGTCTATATCATCTCATTTTGTATATTTTATGTCTTTTAAGGTATAGCCAGGGCCTTGTTGCCGGCAAGTATTGTGTAAACTCCTAGTACTCTTAGAGGCTTCGTAGACACTATGTGGGTTGTATATATATATTTTGGGCATTAGTTGTATTTACTCGTAATTGTGGACTGAATCGGAAATGTTGCATGTAGCTTGTATCTTTTGGGATTATCAAATGCTAAAATGATAAAAGGAGAAATGAACTTAAGTTGTAAGTCCATGCTTTGATTTAATTTTGTATTTCATATGGAATATTGTATATCATAAACACGGGGTAACGCGTTGGGCAGGAAAGGCAATCCAGGTCCGCTTGACCGGGATCATCTGGTTAGGCGCCGGTCTCGTCCCTCGGTTTTGGGGCGTGACAAACTTGATATCAGAGCCTCGGGTTTTAAAAGTGTCCTAGGATGTCTCGGAGCCGTGTCTAGTAGAGCCCTTCTTATCAGTGTGTTGTCGACCACATCTATAATTAGAGGGCTGCATGGACATTTAAGAAAGTACCCTTTTATTACTATTCTATATCATGCGATGTGGTGAAAGGTGAGGTTCTCAATATCTAACTCGTGCATTGTTCCAATTTTCAGTAAATGGCACCCAAGAAGAAAGCCTGACTTGGCCTAGAGGCCAATGCCACCCCAGGAATGGTCGTGAATTCTTTATCTGATGGTGCAGGTGAGAATGATTCCCCGACGCTGAATCTGCCTGACTCTTCCATCCCAGGCCAGGATTTTCCTATTCCTGCTCCAGCGGAGGGTGCTACATTCCCTCTCGCTGATGTTCCTGATCCTTCTTCAGTCCCAACTTCCGGTCCCGGTATTTCTGATGGGGACCTTAGGGGAGCTATTCAGATGTTGACTCAGCTAGTGGCCTCCCAGGCCCAAAGATCACATGCTGCCCCTGCATCCTCTAGCGAGCAAGGAGATTCTTCAAGTTCTAGGGTCAACCAGTTTCTGCGGTTAGCCTCTCCAGAGTTCACAGGCACCGACCCAGAGGCTGATCCTCAGGAGTTCATTGATGAGATGTGCAAGAACCTCTGAGTTATAAGGGCTATTGATACAGAGGGGGTTGAGTTGGCTTCCTATCGTTTGAGGGGAGAGGCATACTCGCGGTTTGAAATGTGGGAGAGTTCCCGTGGAGAGGGGAGCCCTCCCGCAAGGTGGGAGGAGTTTGTGGATGCCTTTATGGATCATTTCTTGCCTGCCGAGATTATGGCAGCCCGTGCTACAGAGTTTGAGGCCCTAAAGCAAGGCAACATGAGTGTATGGGAATATCATATGGAGTTCGTGCGCTTGTCCAAATATGCTGTTTACATGGTGTCTACTATGGAGGATGGAGGATGGAGTTCGTCGGTTCGTTCAGGTCCTTGGTCCCTTGGTTATTAATGAAGCTGCTACAGCTGCTCTGCATTCAGATATGAACTACGGGAAGATTGTGGGATTTTGCCAGGCTATGGAGGCTCAGAAATTAAGGATAAGAATGGAGAGGGAGAGTACTAGTAGGGCCCGATCAACGGGCAACCCTGTGAATTCAGTTGGAGGAGGGAGATCAGTCCTTGTGAGAGGGTCATCAGGGCCATCTCAGTCCTATGCTCAGTTCTCAGCCAGTGCGCTGCCACCAGGGCACAATTATTAGTAGGGAGGTCGCGTTGGACCAGGTTCAGACAGTAAGAGGTTCCATTAGTTGGGTCGTTCAGGTGGAAGGTTTCAGCAGCAACGGAGGGCCCCATGCCCTAAGTGTGGTGGGTTTCATTCTGAGCCTTGTTACTTGGACATACCAGTATGCTATAGGTGTGGAGTGAGAGGCCACTTTCAGTGAGGCTATCGTGCACCCCGTTTGGGCACGAGTAGGGGCACTGCTCAGCCATCTAGTTCTTCATTCGCTATATCTTCAACACGCCCTCCAGGTCCAGCAGGGCGCGGTGCAGCTAGGGGTGGAGCACAGGGTCAAGGGGGGCCCAGTCGGTTCTATGCTTTGAGTGGTCGCCAGAGTGCGGAGGCTTCGCCAGATGTTGTCATAGGTACTCTGACTGTTCAGTCACATGATGTTTATGCTCTTATTGATCCCAAGTCATCTTTGTCATATGTTACTCCATTTATTGCTTAGAGTTTTGGGATGGAACCCGAACAACTTCACGAGCCGTTCTCTATGTCGAATCCGGTTGGTGATTCTATTACGGTCGCACGAGTCTATATGAATTTTGTTGTCACAATGCGTGGTAGATTTTGATGTAATTATGGGGATGGATTGGCTCTATTCGTGCTTTGCTAAACTCGACTGCCGAACCAGGATTATGAGGCTTGAGTTTCCTAATGAATCAGTTATCGAGTGGAAGGGGAATAGTGTTGTGCCAAGAGGTAGGCTTATTTCCTACCTTAAAGCCTCAAAGATGATCAGAAAAGGGTGCATCTACCATTTGGTCCGGGTTGCGGACACCACTTCAGAGGTGCCTGCTCATGAATATGTGCCTGTTGTGAATGAATTTCTTGAAGTATTTCCGGACGAGCTTCCTGGGATTCCACCAGATAGAGAGATCGATTTCAGGATTGATGTATTGCCAGATACACAACCCATATCTATTCCACCTTACCGGATGGCGCAAGCAGAATTGAGAGAGTTAAAAGAACAATTGAATGATCTATTGGAAAAAGGTTTCATTCGGCCAAGTGTGTCGCCTTGGGGCACACCGGTTCTTTTTGTCAGAAAGAAAGACGGATCACTTCGGATGTGTATTGATTATCGCCAACTCAACAAGGTCACCATAAAAATAAAATACCCATCACCTCAGATAGATGATTTGTTCGACTAGTTGCGAGGTGCTAAGTTCTTCTCAAATATTGATTTGCGGTTCGGGTATCACCAGCTAAAGATCAGGGAGCAGGATATTCCCAAGACTGCCTTCAGGACTCGATATGGGCACTTTGAATTTCTGGTAATGTCTTTTGGGCTAACCAACGCCCCAACCGCTTTTATGGATCTTATGAATCAGGTTTTCAAACCATTTCTTGAATCCTTTGTGATTGTCTTCATTGACGATGGTTCGAGTTTGGCGAGGCGGAACTACTAGGACCGGATCTTGTGCACCAAGCTATGGAAAAAGTTAAAGTCATTCAGGAAAGGAAGAAGACTGCTCAAAGTCGTCAGAAATCCTATGCAGACATTCGTCGAAGAGATTTGGAGTTTCAAGTAGATGATTGGGTATTCTTGAAGGTGTCTCCCATGAAAGGAGTAATGCGGTTTGGGAAGAAAGGGAAATTGAGCCCAAGGTATGCCGGGCCATATAGGTTTGCTCAAAGGATAGGACATGTGGCTTGTAGGCTGGAATTGTCCCCTGAGATGTCATTAGTACACCTAGTGTTTCATGTGTCCATGTTGAAGAAGGTGATTGGGGATCCATTTGCCATTGTGCCGGTTGAGACGGTTGAAATTAATGAAGGATTGTCATATGAAGAGGTTCCAGTTGCTATTCTTGATAGGCAAGTCCGTAGATTGAGGAAAAAAGAGATTGCTTCTGTTAAAGTGTTATGGCAAAGTCGACAAGTCGAAGAAGCCACTTGGGTAGAAATCATGCTTTCGGTTTATACTATGCTTATTTGCATTAGAGATCATGTTGTAGGACTATGGTGTTATTTACATTAGAAACCCTGCTTTAGGGCAATTACATTTACTGGTTTTGCATATTAGAAAACGTGTTATAGCTCAATACTTCACTATCACGAAATTCTGCTTCTGCATAATCATGATCACCTAGAAATCATGTTATTACTGCTGTAATTTTGCTTAACAAAATGTCCATTCTTTATGTGCATTAGAAATCCTTCTTTAGCACTGTGTTTTATTCGCTTTAAACCATGTCTACATCGCCTAAATCAGTAACCGTCCTGTCTATAAGGATGCTTAGAAGCAGCCATTGTGAGCATGTGATTTTTCACCTACTAAATGCTCCTACAAAATTTGATAAATAAATTAATTTCATAGATTTTTGTTGAATTTCAGTGTTTATTCGTGAATTATTTGCATTGCATGAGCATAGTTCATCTTTTAAAAATTTATAAAGTGATAAATAACAATAAAATATTTTAAAACTTTCATTATTTGACATAATTGGGGTTTTGATAATTAGTTGCATAATTTAATTATTTTTTCTAAGAAAATTACGAAATTGGTTCTTTAAATAATTATGGGTACTAAACTAATGGTTATACTTTTAATTAACTCATTAATTAACAGATAATCAAATGAAATCAGTTTAAGACTGATTAGTACATTATTAGAGTTTATTTAGGTAATTAATTAACCTAAGTATCTTTTTTTTTAAAAAGGGGAGACTAAATTCGGACCTGGGCTTGAAATCACCCAGGCCCAGTCTGCCTCTACAAACAACCCAGGCCCAGTCTGCCTCTACAAACAACCTAGGCCCAATCTGCCTCTACAAACAACCCAGGCCCAAACCCCCTTACCCGGCCTCCCCAAACCCAGTACCCAAAACGACGACGTTTAAGAGGTGCTAAATCTCAGCCGTTGATCTTTCCAGATCCAACGGCTGAGAACTACCCAATCCCTAACTATATAAATGTCCAAACTAAACCCTACCCCCATCCATTCACTTAGAAAGTCTAACCCCCCCTCCCCTTCGTCCGTCTCTCTCTCTCTCTCTTCCCTCTAAAAGAAACCCTAGCCGCCCCCAGGATCCCACCGCCTTCTGGTCACCGGAACTCGACCAAATACCATCAAATTCTTACCAGATGATCCTCTCTTCATCCTCAACCCTGTCCTGTTGTTAGCTTCTTAAGAAAATCACCCAAATTCTTTCAATTTCAGATATGAAAACAGAAACCCTAGCTTTCCCCTTACCTATCGACTTGAAGACATTTAATAGCTCCTACCTACATGGATCGATAGCTCTCGTTGAGGGCTATTGATTCATTTGGGTTGAAGTTATTTTCAAACCCCGCCGGAGTCCGGCCAAACCCTTTAACGGGTATTTCCTTTTCCCTTTTTATAATTATTGTTTATTTTTTTGTCTATTTGCTGATAGTATGAAACCATGAACATGTTCATCACTATTTTGGCATCACTGATTTGATTCGGGTCCAAACACACTGTATAATAATTATGTTTAGTTAGTGTGCATTTAGTAATATACATGATTTGCTTTAGGTTATTTTTTATCACCATTTTTCTGTGCATATATGATTGTATCTGCCTCTGTTCTTCCTTGTTTGTTTCATTTTTCTTTGGCTCATCTAGATTTTGATCCTTGTTATCATGCACATGCCGGTTAGTTTAACATTTTGGAATGAAAATCGTTTGTTAGAGTTAGTTGTCCTATTAATCAGTTCTTTAGCCTTTGATAATAGTTTAGTTATTAATCATCGATCAATTATGTTTTCCTTTTGATTGCGATTGAATTATTTGACTTTTTTTCCTTAATCCATTTCTGATTGTCAAACTGATTTGTTAGCTCGTCTATTATGATTTTAGCCTATGTCTCTCAGTGTTGGTCATTTCTTGAGATCACTTGATTAAGTAAAGAATAATTGGGGGACTGATTTGGTTAAGTTAATGAAAGAACTAGTCACATTTAGATTGAATTAAACCTAAAATCAGTGAACCTAAGTTTAAAAGACTAAATTAACTGACTTAAGCTAATTAACAAGTCATTAAAACTAGAATTAGTACCTAATAGTGAAATTAACCTAAACTTAGGTAACTAGTGAGTATGGTTGGAAACCAAGTCTAGGAACCTAATTATTAACCTAACTAACTTTCTTTAATCAAACTAAGATCCTAGAATGATCAAAATAGGTTAAAAGTTCAGTTTTATAGAATTAATCACTCAATTGACTAAGAGTTAATAGATAAGCCTAATTACACCTAATGAAATTGTTTAAACCAATTAGTTCAATTAACTACTGATTTTAATTCAAATGGTAGTCAATTTGAGTTAAATTAATTTGAGCAATAAGAAATTAGTCACACTTAACTAGTAGACCTAATTTTAAAAATCATCTAACAACATAGTCGATCTAAGTCCTAGATAACTAGTTAAGATCAATTATTCAATTAATTAAGTTTAAGAACAAATGATTCACTCAGTCTCACCCTTAAGTAATTTCAACTTCTAATAAAAAACTTAAACCAATTTCATTAGCACTAGTACTGATTTGAAATATTAAGTTAATCAACCTACTAACTTAACATTATTCCCTGATTACTAAAGAGTAATTATAGGATGTCCTAAGGGTTAGTATAGGATTTTAATTGAGAAATCTTAGGTGTGACAACCCAAGAACCTTCTAGAATAAGGAAATATCAAGAAATCAGATATTTTAAGGTTAAAATAGTAATTTCAAAAGGGGAATAAGGGCTGGAATGTTCTGAAAATAGGCAGCTATCCCCAAAAGGATAAGGATGACAGCTGCATTGGTACTATTTCCAGCTTATTGGATAAGGAATATGCTGAGCATATCCTATTCCAAATGCCCATATATATACACACACTTTTTACCACTAGAAAGAGAGATTTTTTTGGACTCTTCTCTGAACCTTTTTGGACTGGAAAATACAACTCTTTTGACTACTAAAAGACTTGAAAAAACAGAAACAGAAAGGGATTGCAGTTAGGAGTGTGAAAACAATCTGAACTTAGTCTGTCTTGTAGCTGTGGTTTTCTTTCCTAAAGGACCTGGTTTTGTTGCTGTCTTTATTCAATCGTTTGGTATTCAAAATCATCCTTTTCTGGATTTCTTTATTGTGGGTTTCTTGCTGTTCGTGGGTGATATTTGTGGTTGCTGGGTTTTTCTTCTTCTTGCTGATTTCCATCTGCCTGACCTTTATTTGGTCAGGTTCCTTTTGTTATCTTGCTCTTAAAGGTATGTAAGTTGGGTTTGTTTTATGAAATATAAAGATCTGAAATCCACTGTCTTTCCTCCATGAATCTGTGTTTTTATTTGATTAAACCTATTCATGTATAAACTTATGTGACAAAGAGGTGAGGCATGTATATAAAGTATTACATTATGTTTGTTTAGTTTATAATCTCTGAACTTCATATAAGTCTGCTTCAATTTAAAACTGTCTTTATATGATTGTGTAATCGAGGGGTTGTTGGAAAACAGCATCAAAGGGTAATGAACTTAACCTCTAATGGTTAAGTTCATCCTATAAAGATGCTTAAATATTGGTCTGGTTCAGGCCTTAGAAATCTAGATATTATTATGAAACAGCACTAGGGTAGATGAATTTGACCCTCTGTAATGGTCAAATTCACCCCATATTAGGTGCTTAAACAGTAGCTTATCACCCTTTAAGGGTACAAAAAATGGGTAATCAACAGGGGCTTTAGAGTAGGGAATCTGAACCCTTCAAATGGTTAGATTCACCCTCTTAAAAATGCCAAAAAAATCAAAATCACAGAAAAATTATGAGATGAATGGGACCTTTATGGAGTTGAATCTGACCCCTTTCTATGGTTAGATTCAGTCCATAAAATGCAAGAACCTACTCTGTCAAAAATGGTGTAAGAACATCATCAAGGTTTAGTCAAACCCCCTTTATGGTATTACTCATCCTGCGAATGCTTAAAAGCCTGTTGGTACTACTGTCCAAATAGTAATTTTTGGACTTAGAGTTAAGATTCTCTTATTTGTGTTCTCTTGGTCATTAAAGAGACTCAGTAAGTAAGTGTCCATGGAGATCTAAACTTAGGTTAATGTTGGCATGGTGGGATTAAAAGTCTGACCTTTTTCATGGTCAGATTCACCCCATAAAAGTGTTTAAATATTGGTCTTAGGCCACATATGCTTAGATGTATTGTCAAACAACACTAAAGGAATCAAATCTGACCCTTATAATGGTCAGATTCATTCCTTGGAGTGTACATAGGAATTCATGCTATTTGGGTTTAAAATCAGTGATGAAATGCATTTTTTTTCAAAGTTTCGAAGTACTGCTAGCTCGCACAGGAGTAACAGCTGATGTTTCATTTTTTTTTTTAGCATTATTCATTTGTTATTTTTTTTTTTTTTTTTGGGAAATTGTATTTCATAGTAAATAGCCAAGTAATTGTCTCTACAGATTTTAAGGTTTGTAAATATGGACTGGACATTCTAAATTAGCATTTAGCTTTATTTCCCTGTTTTCTTATTAATGTGAAATTCTCTCAAAACTGATCCAATTTACCGAAAATGGCCCAATACAGTTCTCTTTTCCTCAAAACCCCCCTGTGATCTATCTTAAAATTGTTTAATTCACCCCTTCTGAAATTCGAAACATAGAAAGAACTAAGCATCGCCCGGGAAGTGATGATTATTGGACGCTTTTGGACGGGATCCATGCTCGGGGCGGGAAATCGGTTGATTAATTTTGGGCTCGAGTTCATCCCACTGACATTCGAAGATGGATCTTTCCTCAACACTTCCAAATAACCCAACCCGGAGAAGTCATCGAGAACGCTTAAGTGGACACACTAAAAAAAAGGAACGGAGGGGATCGTCCGCACCATAGACCCCTTCGTTGAATCGCTCTTCTTTTATTCGAGCTTCTTCGAGCATAGACTCGGTATAAGAAGCCAAACCTTAAATGTCTATTACACTGGGTGTCTCCTTCAGGGCATGACAAGTATCTCGGGAAGTCTTGGTCTGATCTCTTCATCGACTTCCCTAATATGAGGGAGGTCGGCCTCTTGAATCTCTCGTTCAACAATCACCCGCTCTTCGGGGGAGATCGGTCTATGGGCCACGAGAATTTCATACTCCTCAGGCTCATCCCTGAGCCGATAAAGCAAGCTCGAGTCGGGTGCTCGAGAGCCAGAACTGTCCTTTGGCTTGCGGGCCAATATTCTCCTTGGTTTGGTCTTCTCTAAGCTCGGGGAACTCAGAGCCTTTATTTTTTTGTTCTCTCCTGCATCATCTCCGGACTGTCCTGTGGCGGAGGGATCAAAGGACAAGTCCTCATCCCTACTGAAGGCCTAAGCTCAATGGTCTTAGGCAAGCTTGCGAAAAGAACAAAGAGGAAATAAGAATGTGATGCTAAAAGGGGAGCCTAATATTAATTATCTCGAAAAGAAATTTTACCGTGAGAACGAGCCTCCCAACGACTGAGCGCTCACAATAAGGCATCTGCGAGCTAATTCCCTCGATCCACTCCTTGAGCCAAGAAATGGCATTTGGGACTTGAGCAAAGGCTGCATGATGCGTGGCTAGAATTCATGATTTTAAGCATTATATACCTTGCATTTTATGTGCTTTAATGATTAAAATACACGTCGTATGTGCCTAATGGGGTTTATTTTATGTGTAGGTGAATTGGAAATGGAAACGGAACTAAACGGATGCAAATACGTCGAAAAATACGCGAAAAGGGACACCCGGGCGACAGAGCCAAACAACCTGACCCAGCCTGGCGTTAGCCAGGCGTTTGGGCTGAAACGCCAGCCCCACCCTGG
>ML433254.1:40731-91699 GCA_005239525.1 Nicotiana knightiana
GATAGTTAATCACAAGTCCCTGTGGGTACGATATCTGGACTTAAAATCCTATATTACTTGTCGACCACGTACACTTGCGTGTGCATTGGGAAATCAACCAACACTGCACCACTGAAAATACCAATAAGAAAAAGGGAAGGTAAAACATAAAATCGACATTTAAAAGAAATTTAGGCTTACGTGACACATTCCACTTCTCGGGGAATGGCCTGAACTCGGCAAGAATCAAGTTTGCGGTCCTCACCCTGACAAAGCGTCCCTGCCATCCCCGATCCCGGTCCTCGTCTATGCATGAAAATGGTCCTTTGCTGGCCCGTCGTACGAGCTTTATCAGTCTCTCCAGAAGTTTCGGGGACTGTACAGGAGGAGTAGATGCTCGATGGTGAACAAGCATGAGTCGATTGTTCACGAAGAATCGGAGGGGGATTACGATCCTCCACAGCGATGGGTGGATCTGACCGAGGCAGATTTTATACCTCCTACATAAGTCTAGAATAACCGGGTCCACCGGGCCCAGTGTGAACGGGTAATTGTAAACATTCAAATACCCAGTAGTAATGTCGTCATCGCCCCCAGGCATTACTATGTCCTTATCCTCCCAGCCGTAGCCCTTGCAAACTACAGGAAGGACGGCCTCAGTGATGGAGCAAATGTACCTAGGTACTGCCTCGCATCGACCTTGCACCGATGAGGGTTTTTTGACCTTTTAGTCGGTCGGGACTGAACACCCCCCGGGGATGAACAATTTCAAGGGACGTTCGGCTGCCGGTTCATCGGTAGCGCCCCGAGCGGACCTCTCGATGTCAACCACATCGGGAGCGCTCTCCTCGATTTCGACGGACGATTGTGAAAAAGAAGTAATAACTTTTTGGGAAACTGTCTTAGAAGTCTTTGTCATTGTTATCTGGAAAAAAGTTAGAATAAGTGAAAAGGAAGATTGGGAGATGAAGGGTAAAGGCTTGACGAGAAAATAAAATATAAACGAAAACTTTCAATTTGCTGAAAACTCATGAAGAACGAAGGTAAAAATGTTAAGGTATGAAGAGAGGCAATGATATCCTGAAGGTACGAAGGTAGAAACTTGGTCAAAAAGTAAAAAATGAATGAAGGAAGGGAGTATTTATAGAAGCTTCGCATCGTTTTATATCCAAGGACGGCCTGCTTATGACTGACACGCGTTTGAAGTCATTATGACACGTCTGACGGGACGTTTCAAATCTTTTGTCATTTCTGTTACAATGTGTTGGGGAAGGAATCGAGGAGCCCATGTCGTTTCTCGTCGTCTCCGTAAAGTTACTCACTGAGAAATGAGGGGACTATCTGTATACGGGTGAAATCGAGACCATGAGATGCCTCGGTTTCCTATGAAGCAAACAAAGCAAGAGACGTAACGGCAAGGAACCTGAATCGAGACCAGGAGCCCCTCGAGCCGAGGTCTGGACAAAATACCCGACCTCGGGCGTATCGGAGCCATGACTCCGAGTTCGGTTCGAATCCCAAAGGCCTCGGAGAGCACTTCCAAGTAACCAAAAACGACCAACAAAAGGTCATGATATCAGTGACCAGCCGGATATAACGGCGTGGATCTCGGCACGTATCAACAGAGAACCGGTGATTGGTTAAACAAAAGATTGTTTAGGGTAAAATGCCCATACTTTATAAGGGGCGAGGGGTCTGATTATTCACTAAACACACTGTAACATGCATATCAAAGCAATACACTCTTATTTTCTTTGTTATGTTCTTACTCTTGTTCATCAGTGCTTCGTTATTGTGAGCCCGAGTTCGAGGGCAGACATCTCATTAGGGCTATTATTGAGGCCGGAATCACCCTCTTCAAGTGGTTTGACAATCTATTACATCCTTTGTTTGTTTAATCTAACGCAATTTATTGTTTGTTAATCCACATACCCTTAAAACCACATATAAATTTAATTGTTATCCATTTTTTAGGGTAAACAAATGGAAATATGAGTCAAGTTAATTGATAGTAAGTGAAAATAGTTGTTCATACCCTCTAAATGTTAACTTGGTGCATGCATCTAATCAAGCAAGTTATTTTTCTTTTATCTTTTTGGATTTTGCAAAATTAAAGACTTTTTTCTCGGTTCATTTTTACTTGTTGAGTATTTTAAAAATAGATTTTTACTTTTACTTGTCACTTTTAGCATATTAAGAGTTCTTTTTTCCCATTATACTCACAGTATTAATTACTCATTTCAAATTATTTTTTCAAATCCATTAAAAATATGCATCAATTAATATGGATATCATGTGTAAATTATACACTTTATTTATTATTATTTTTAAAGGCGTGCAAAGTCAATAATAGAGAAGTAAAAGTGAACGGAGAAAATATTTTTTTTGTTAATTTTCAACAAGTTAATCTTTTCCAACGGAATGGAAAGTCTGGAATATTCAAAAGATATATATATGCTGGGAAAATGATCTGACTCACATGTTTAGTCCTTTTATTCAAGACTAGCTGTTTTTAGTTATAGATTCGAAGAATACCATATGATTTGGAGTCTTTCAATCTGCAGTCTTCACATGAAAAAATGTGTGGAGGTATGGCCAAAAGGAAATTGTATAGACACGGTATTATCTATTTAAAGGGCGACGTCAGGTGGGAAGAACCATTTCATTCGAACAAGACTAAGAAACATTTCCAAAGATAATGCATCAATTCAAATATTCAATTGCCATTCATTAATTAACACTATTCAATTTTGGACATTTTCTATACTGAACTAGACGAGGAAAGACTCGTATACGGGTTCAATATTATAGTCTTCAAATTATTATTTGTCGGGGTTTAATTAATTTTTTGATAAATAAATTGATCTTTATTATATCTATTTAATCACGGATAGAGAATGATATTGGGGATCACATTTTATAATTAATCTATTTTAGTAATTTACTTAAAATTAAACTATAAATTATAATCTGTTTAAGTTGCTCCAATTAACATAAAAAGATTATGTACTATAATACTCATTTTAAACATCCATATCAAACATAAACATCAAATTGAAAATTTGATTTCAAAGGTATTATTTTCCTATTTGAATACTTTGCAAGAGAATACACAAAAGCTACAAGTGTCATCTATATTAACAAATTTTCTAGAATAAGAGGCTTATTAATCTATCTGTAAACTATTCTTGAATACATTCAAATTGGTGTGAGTTTCAACAGTGGGAACAATCGACTACTTGATAAAAGTTAACACGAACAACATCATTCTTTACAATACGATAAAAGATGGAAAAAAATTTACTATTGATTTTACTTCATGTCTTGTATACAACAAAATCAAGAGAAATTTTTAGTACAGTAAATAAAGAGAACTTCCAAGAGGACTCGCACCCCTAAATAGGTAATTTACTACTTCAAAAAAGAGAACCAAATGCATTAAACAAATATAACATGATATAAATTGTAGTCATTCAATATAGTAGTTCAAATTATATTTTTATTATAACTCGTTTAAAATGATGTTAACTGGTGATAAAATATTAAACATTTGATAGAAGTCTATATAAATTATTATAGGGATTTCAATTTTTTTTCTTAATTAAGGAGATAAGAGAAATATTTTTATTTTTCTATAGATTTATCATATGTTAATTTTCATAATGAAATAACATAAAAACTATAAAATAATGTTTAGGATAATTTAATTATATTTAAAAACTTATCAGGGAAGAGTAAGTTCAAACCATGTAGATTAAAAATTTTACATCAATTAAACATATAGGAGATAGCTTCTTAATACAGTATGAACAAATTTCATCACTTAAGTTAATTTTTGAGATTTAATAAACTTTACTTTTTAAAATTACTTTTGAACATAGATTTTTCTAGTTTGAAATCGTCTTCAAATAGTGTGTACAGATGAAAACCCTTTAATTTTAATTTTTAAATTGCTTTAAAACAGTATGGGTAAATACGAAAATCTTGTAAATATTTACTAATATCTCTTTTTGTTGCACTATTATTTAAAAATTAAGTTTACTTTCTCGGTGAAAACTTCTAGTTGACAAAACCAAATTTACCAAATGAGAAAAAAGAACATTCCAAATGAAGTAACATTTAAAGGAGTATTATGGTTATAGAATATGGATCCCACGTGTATCAATAATAGTTTGCAACTTTACATTTAAGAATTACAAATAATGTAAGACTTTTTTTGAAATAATATATGTGTCTTTGGTCGATTATCTTTCCTTTTCTATATAATAAAATAATATAATAGAAAAGAAATAGGATATTTGCACAATAAAAATGGTGGACTTTAGTCGTACGCCACCGAAAATACAGACACAATATTAAGGCGACCGACATACATACAAAGCCAATTAATTGAGATGAGCTATATAAATTAGTTTTGACTATTCAATCGCTATTGCCTCTTCTCTGCAATTAAAAAAATTTCTCCAGCAAAAGTAGTTAAATATTTTGAAAAACATATTTGCTGACACTATGTTCGCATATGCTGTCACAAAATAGTAATGAGTAGAGTGGAAGTCCTTATTCATAGATTTACTGTAAATCCATCTAAGCTTGTTTGTTTGTTCACCTTAAAGTAAGAAATTTTATACCAGATTCACTATTTATCTTTTTTAGAGTAGAGTAAGAGTCTTTATTTACTGATTTTTTGTTTAAACAATTAGGATGGACAACTATTTAGGTTTATTCTTCCGAAAAAGTACATATTAAAAGTGGTTTTCAATGCCTTTTGGGTTGAGTTTGTCACAAAAGGCTTATTTAGTGCGGTTTAATCCCCTGTGTAGTTTGCATGCTATTACACAGGAGGAGGTTTACCCAGTGCACACAAAGTGCTCACCCGAAAGGCAGAGGTTGTAGCGGCTGCAGGTTTCCCCTCTTACCAAAAAAAGAAGAGGTTTTTAGGTAAGGCGGATTCAAAATTTAAATTTAATGAGTTCACCTTTTAAATTTATTGTCTGTTAAAATTATGGGTTCAAATCTAATACTTTATGAGATTTTAGTAAATTTTTACATATATAAATTTATACACATATCAAAAGTTATGAATTGAGTTGAACTCGAGAGTACATCCAGCCCTTGGCGTTCAGTTGTGGATACATGCAAATATAATTGCAGAGTCGGTTTAGTCCACATGCATGGCTCCATAATGCCATCCAAATGGACCACAAGACCAAACAAATGCTGAGAATGGCCCATTCCCTAGATGAGAAAAATGTGTAAACCTTTACACGTTTTTCAGTTTTCCTCCTTTAAGAAAAATCACACTTAAATAGGTAGCCTTAACTAATAGGACAACTTTGAGAGCTATTCATCATCAATTAATATGAAGGAGTATGTGAAATTAAAGTGCGTAGTTGTACTATCATGATCACTTAGTACATGTTGTTTGCTTCATTATAAAAAGGTAAAATACATAGACAGCCCCTTTTGAAAAATCAAATCAAACATTACTCGTGATACTATCAAATACCAGTTATGTGATTTAACTCATCTACAATTAGGTTGACAATGATAGCCATGTCCAACATATTTTCGGGGGTATGGGAATAGTAATATTTTTCTAAGAATATGCATGTATACACTAGACTCGGTGACCCACGATATGCAAACTGAACACTCAATTTAGAAAATGAAGTAAAGCCTTATACAAAATTTTACTCAAACCACTTTTTGGGAGATTACTTTGTGTGCATAATTTTATTATTAATATTGTTAAGATGACAAGTTTGTAGGGGTGGAGTCAGTGTATTGTTATAGTTCGTCGATCTCAATATCTTGAGAAGTTCATTAAATATATATACTTTATTAGTTTAGAATACAATTAGAACTAAAATTCCCAACTTATAAGCTACAAATCATGACCTAGCTCGCCTATGACATCGTAGTGGTGCCACCTGCATTTTATTCTCCAAGTTGGACATATAAATGAACAAGACATCACTGAAACTGACTCTGATTACTGCAGTAAAATCCTAAGAAAAGGAGCCATATACATATATATATATGAGAGAATGCGACAAATGAAAATAACAAGAATATATAGTAGCTAGTTGGTGTACTTCCCCAGAGTGAAAGAAGCAAATAATATGGTTTGTTTGTTTTGAAATTGGTTCACATGGAAATAGGAAAGGGACCAAGCAGGAAACGACTCATCGGAGTTTAGTAGGTGGGAAGCACATGGGCCACCATTTCTTTCTTCCTTAGTTTCATTTCCCCTTCCCTTTCCTGACCACTCTACACGGGAAATTAAACGCCCTTTCATTCAATACAAACATCAATCTTTTTTTTTATTCAACCATTTTTGTATCGTAAGTAAGGCACGGTAACAACAATGCCCCATTTATGATCTCGAGGCCGTGAGCTCAAATATATAAGTATTAAATTTAAAATGAGGCTATTAACACTTAAACTCGTCGTTCTAAAATTCAAAATTATTTCTATATGATCTTAAATGTTTTGTAACAAAGATTAAACTCACTGATTTTCCCAACGCTTCATCAAAAATCATATATCAATTTAGAACTTCTCAACTAATTCTAGATAGAGTATCGCATTATTGTTGGATGGGACCAATAGGTGCTAAAATTTCTTCCGAGGCAGATTATTAGAAAGAACAAAAAAGAATGGAAAACCTTATTTTCTGTGGAAAATGATAAGAAAAGTAGTAAAGCGTCCAAAATGGGGGTGGATGGGTCAATGGGTACATCAACATACACTTTGTTAGGTGTTAGTTTGGGCATATAATGGGGCATGTGCTGTGCTGTGTATATGTCAAAACAAAGAAAGATATGTTAGGCTTATTCTTTCAGTAAAAAGTCAGTCTAACAGTATGTAAACAAGGGAACACATCCCTCTAGAAATTGAACTTCATTATTATTACAACGACGACGACAACTTCTTCCACTGCGCCATATTTTACATTTGCAGTTCTTTTCATGTGTACTCCATACTATTCTTCTTTCCTTCACTATAATCCGTGTTGCCATGTCCCCACGCAACAACCTTTTTTTCCTTTCCTTTTTATCTTTGTTTTTACCTTTGTTCTCTTACGCAATGTTTGGATCATCCTCATCCATCGTTTTATTGTATTGTATTGTATTGTATCGTTTTATGAATACAACGTTTGAATAGACTATATCGTTTGCTATTGTTAATTAACATTTTGTTGTTTCGTTTGACTGTATCGTACTATACTGTAACTGATAAGTTACTAAATACCCTCAATTGTTTTGAATAAAATTGTTGAGGCTGGTTGTTAGAAGCAGTTACACAGCTGGCTTACAGCTGTACTTAATGAGTTGTCATTAGTGTAGGATTAAGTTAACAAGGTGGTTAGTTAGTTAGTTAGTTAATTAGCCATGTGTATTTTCTGACTTGTAGCTCAATATTGATACCAAAGAATGTGCTTCACTTCCTTCTCTCTCGCGCCTCATTTCCTCTTCTGCTCACCTCCATAACTGACCTCCATTAACATGGTACCAGAGCTCCGGTGTCGTTACATGGTTAAGCAATTAGGAGAAGCTTGCTGCGAAGAGAAGTAAGTAGAAAACTCTCACAACTTGAGCTCGCATTCAAATCCGTGACCTACAACGATAATTCCTCTGTAATTGAATATTGATTCACTGAAAACTTCAATCTCAATTATTGTTTGAAGATCTGCTAATTGATTACTATAGTGACTATCGAAGAGAATACTTCCTCTGCCCCAACCACTCCAACACTACATGTTCAGAATGTAGTCCTAGTTCATCGCAATCAACTTCTCTATATTCATTAGTCTGATACACAAGGTGCAGTTCTCATTTCAATTCAACTTCGAGGTTTTGAGAATCATTCATTGTGGAGTAGATCTATGAAAATTATATTGCATGGTAAAAATAAACTAGGTGTTGTGTTAAGAACCTGTAGAAAATACATGTTTATTCCTAGCCTACATGAGCTATGGGATATGTGTAATGCTATTGTATTGGCTTGGATAATGAATACTGTGACTCCAAATTTACTTAGTTCTAAGATATACGCTTCTGATGCTCATAAGGTTTGGGAAGACCTTCATGAGAGGTTTGATAAGGTCAATGCATCTAGATCCTTCTACTTACATAAGGAAATTCGGAAGCTGACACAAAGTCTGTTATCTGTGTCTAAATATTTTTCAAAACTCAGAGAATTATGGGATGAATGTGAGGCTTTAGTTCCTCCTCCTTCGTGTGATTGTCCAAAATCTAAACAAAATGCAGAACATTATCAGCTTCGAAAGTTGTATCAATTTCTTACTGGACAAAATGATACTTTTGACAATGCTAAGGATCAGATTCTCATGACTAGACCAATACTTAATATAAACAAGGCGTATGCAATGATCATTAATGTGGAAAGTCAGAGAAGAAATAATGCTACTGTTAGTGTTGGTGATCCTACAACTCTACTGAGTAATATAGCCCCTATTGGTAATTACAATCGTGGTTATAAGTCCAAAAATATCTTTGGAAAGTCATCTCTTTAATGTGAATTCTGTCACCTTAAATTTCACACTATAGCAAATTGTTATAAACTTCATGGTTACCCCACTGATTTTAGAGTCTGGAAAGGAGGGGAAGGTACTCTTGATTCCAAAGGTGCATATGCACACTGCCAGCATAACATCTGATTCATCTATCCAACAAAGAGGTACTGCTAATGTGGTTCCATCATATGCTTCAGCAACTGACAGCTCTTCAGTAACAACAAGTGCCTCTTCAGCACCTTTATTTACTCAGGATCAATACAATCAGATCCTGCAGATGTTGAACAAAGGAAAACAGGTTGAAACTATGGCTAATTCTGCAACAATGAACACTACATGTACCATAACATCTCTCATTTCTCATATAATGAGCAATAATTGGATTGTAGATACAGGTTTCGACCAATCATTTGACTCACAACCTGAATCTACTGAGAAATATTAGAAAATTATCAGACATTGACCAAAACTCAGTTCAACTTCCTAATGGTGAAAAGGTTACTATCAGTCACACTGGTGACCTATCATTGTTTAAGGATAAATCAGTACATCATGTGCTCTATATTCTATATTTCAAGTTTAATATGATGTCAGTGTCAAAAATCACAAAAAGAGCTAAGATGACTAGTAGCTTTCTTTCCTGATTTCTGCATATTTCAGGAGCTCTTCACTGGGAAGGTGATGGAGATTGGTAAGGAGGAGCATGGTTTTTACATTATGAAGCACAAAGAACAAGATGTTACCAAGCAGCTGTTAGAACCTAGGCCAATACATTCCATTCCTCTTGTAAATACCACTGCTAGCGAGTCCAAAACAAATAATGCTAATACTGAAAATAGGAATTCAATTGAGCATCTAGATGAGATTGTCTTGTTACATAAGAGGTTAGGTCATGCACCATTAAGAGTTATAAAGAAGATAGAAAGTACGCCCAATGTTCAGTTGAAGGAGTATTTCTATATAGTTTACCCTGTTGCTAAGCAAACAAGAATTCCTTTTTCTTTCAGCAATTCATGTTCTATTAATACATTTTATCTCATACATGCTAATGTTTGGGGGCAATATAGAGTGCCTATCCATAATAGTAGGAGATATTTTATGAATTTAGTGGATGACTACTCAAGATTTATCTGGCCTTTCTTAATGAGTGATAAGGCAGAATCTACTGTGACTTGAGAAATTTTCTATTATTAGTCAAAAATCAGTTTCACAGCAGTATCAAGTGTTTAAGGTCAAACAATGGTACTGAATTCTTTAACAAATGAGTCACATGACTGCTACAAGAACATGACATAGTTCATAAAAGTTCTTGTGTATACACCTCAACAAAATGGCAGAGTCGAAAAAAAAACATAGATTTATTCTTGATATGGCTAGGGCCTTAAGATTTTAGGCATGTGTTCCCCTAAAATTTTGGGGAGAATGTATTACTAGCGATGTATATATTCTGAATAGGCTGCCTACTATTGTACTGAAGGGTGCATCTCCTTTTGAAAAACTATTTCTTAAGTCTCCTTCTTTACAACTTCTCAGAGTCTTAGGGGAGTCTGTGTTATGCAACTAACCTGAAGAAAATAGATAAGTTTTGTCCAAAGCTATTCATGTTGTCCATCTAAGCTATTCTCTGTCCAGAAAGGTTATGTTCTGTATGACTTGAGCTCTCAACTCTTCTTTGTTAGCAGAGACACTGTGTTCAGAGAAGATATTTTTCCATTCAAACATCTACATACAATGCATCTCCTTTGTTTCTAGTTTTAGAATTCAGAGATGCTGAGTGTCTTGCTCTGCATACTCTTGACTCTTCCAGTCCATCCGCTACTCCATGTACTTCTATACTTTCCTTGAGTGACCAACAAATGAGGCCTAAACCTCCTTTGTCGTTGAGAATAAAGATGGTGTGAGTGGTAGGGATGGTAGGTGGTGATAGTCGACAATGGTGACGGCTATGATGGAGGATGGCAGTGGTGGTGGTTGAGTATGGTGGTGGTGGGTGGCATGGTGGTTGTTGATAATGGTAGGCGATGGCGACAATTAATAATGAATATAGATAATAGCATCTTAATGAAATTAAGTCTTTGTTATGGATCTTAATCATACAAACCTATTCAGACTCATTAAGTGCTTGTGAAGTAAAAAAAACAAACACACTTAATGATTAAGATCTGAATAATTAAGATTCAGACGTTAAAAACAAACACACTTAATGTCTAAAATCTGAATGATTAAGATTCAGATCTCCATTAAGTGCAAACAAATGAGGCCTAAACCTCCTATACAGATGGAAGATTATATTGTGCATAAGCCTTCTTCCTGTGCTCACCCTATCTCATATTGTGTAACCTACGGTTATCTCTCACCTACTGGAATGATCCAAACCGATGGGTCACTACAGGCACTCGGTACCTTACCCAACCAAGTACCAACGCAACGTATCTTTCGTATCATTCTATCATAGGCAAATGACCCGGAGTAAAGCATGAGGGAATACAAACTTATACATATGACATACTAGCCTATAAGACCAAAATGATCACTCGTACACTGAACATAGGCCGACAAGGTCGTACAATCTTTCACGTAGACGACATATGTCTACAAACCTCTAAGAGTACATGAATGTCATAAAGGTCGGGACATGACTCCGCCATACTAATCAATACATGTCCTTAATCATACTGATCACATAAGAACCTCTGGAGCAAATGGAGCGAACCAACGCCTTCCGCTGAGCTGATAGCCTATTTTGGAGGACTCTCAACCTGTCTATCGGAACCTGAGGGCATGAAACATAGTGTCCCCAGGCAAAAGGGACGTCAGTACAAATGATGTACTGAGTATGTAAGGAATGAAAATCAGTAAACAATAGACATGGGAGAAACATGGAGTAAAACACTAAACATGTAAGTCTGAATAACTCTGTGAATTATTTAATATTATAATGTCATGCATATGCGTATAAATTCCATGCCATCCATAAGTATATGTGTACATAACATCATCAAGCCTCTGAGGACATCCCATCATATTATCTCAGCCACTGTGGGCAAATCATCAACGTATATCTGCTGATCAGGTGGTGGTGCGTATATAACGCTACAACCTTTTCCCATATCCCATATATATATATATATATATATATTCATGTGTGTGTGTGTGTGTGTAATGCTATCTGGTCATGGATCAATGTACATAAGTAAATGAATGCAATGCATGAGAAGTACGTCAATAAAATCTCTTGGAATGTCATAAGACTATTATGCCTTTGATTAATATCATGAAATAAACTTTATCAACTTACGTATTTTCTGAGACCCATGAACAGACGATAGAATAATAAGACATATGGGAAATCAATAACATAGGAATCTCTAGTATTTCTATGAATCGAGTCATTTGTGGAAATTGTGAATTTGCTCGTCTCGTTTGTATCGTATGGATCATGCCAAAAGGAAAGAATGGATAGTCTTAACATACTTGAGCTGGTTCTCTTTACAATCCTTCTAATACACGACAATCGCGACAAAACACGTGACGGCAAGATCAGAGTAGGAAAAAATCGATAGATATTCTTGAGAAAGATTGCACTGTACTCCCTTAAAATTTGCAAAACTTACATTGCTAAGCATTGTAAGAGTTCGTATGAATTCCTTGAATTCCATTCGTTACTTTGTAGTCATTGTATTTCAAATTTGTGATTTTGAGAGGCCTTTTATATAAGTGGGCGTGGGCCCCACACTTTTGATGACTTGGCCACAAAATCCTCTTATTGTGCCACTAAGTTTCATGAATTAAGAGTCATTAAATTGGCTTTAACTTGCTGCCAAGTTTTGGGGCCTTTAGGCTTTATCCAAAATCTTAATTAATTATTCACTAAATTAATTAATTAATTAATTAATCTTCCATTAACCAATTACCCACATAATTAAGAATTATCTCAATTTACTTAATATACTACTCACTTTTAACACACTTTATACATTTTACTATCATGGTCATGTGGTACCTTATATGGCACAAGTCCATAAAAATCGGGTATTATAGCTTAAACCGTATTTTATCCCAAAATAATCTTCTTCCCGAACTTACATCGATTAAATCACGACGAAACTTTAACATACAAAAATACGGAATATAACATCTCATTTCCGAGCTTATATCAATTTAGCTATGGCGTACTTCCCCGTACGAAAATATGAGGTCTAACACCTACCTGCAGGGCATCACTTGCAGCTTATTCAGTCATTACTGATCCAAAGTTTTATGATGAGGCCATGGCAGATCCCAAGTGGATTGAAGCCGTGAAAGCTGAGATTTCAGCCTTAGAAGCTAATCAAACTTGGACCATTGTTGATCTTCCTGAAGGTAAGACTCCTATAAGGTGTAAATGGGTCTTTAAAGTGAATTACAAGTCTACTGGTGAAGTGGAGAGGTATGAGGATCCTCTAGTTGCCAAAGGATATAGTCAACTAGAAGGTTTGGATTATAAGGAGACTTTCTCTCCTGTAACTAAGATGGTAACTATTAGGTCTGTGGTGACTTTGGCTGCAGCATATGGATGGTATTTTTTTCAGATGGATGTACACAATATCTTTCTTCAAAGTGATCTCCTTGTGGAGGTGTATATGCACATCCAGATGGCTTTGCCAACCAGGGGGAGTTACAACAACAACAGAAGGTTTGAAGGCTTTATAAGTCACTGTATGGGCTTAAACAAGCTCCTAGATAGTGAAACTTGAAGCTTACTAGTGCACTGGTTGACATGGGCTTTGTTCAATCGCACTATGACTACTCTCTGTTCACACATAAGATAGGTTGTGTCCTTGTAATAGTATTGATGTATGTGAATGATCTGCTGGTGACTGGAACTAGCCTAGCACTCACTCAACAAGTGAGGAAAGATTTACAAGCCAGGTTTAAGATGAAGGATCTGGAAGAACTGAAATATTTTTTTGATATTGAATTTTTGAGATCCAAGGAAGGGATTTTGATGAATCAAAGGAAATATGCACTTGAGCTAGTTTCTGAAATAGGATTAGCAAGCAGTAGAACAATGACTACTCCTCTAGAGTTCAATCACAAGGTCTCCTCTGCAGAACTAGACAAGTTTTTGCATACTAGTGATAGCTCGGTTGACAAAGAACTAGAAGATAGAAGCAGCTACCAAAGGTTGATTGGCATACTGTTATACCTAACTATGACTAGGCCTGCTATATTGCCTTTGTTTTTCAGGTACTTAGTTAATACATGCATGCTCCTAAACAGTCTCATATGGATGCAACCATAAGAGAGGTTAGATACATTAAGGGCACTGCAGGTCTGGGGTTGTTTATGCCAGCATATGGAAGCACATAATTGTCAGCATTTTGTGACTCATATTGGGGAGCATGTGTAGAAACCAGAAAGTCAGTAACATGCTACATGGTGAAGTTTGGGCAAGCTTTGATGTCTTGGAAATCAAAGAAACAAAGTATTGTTTCCAGAAGTTCTACGGAAGTAGAATTCAGGAGTATGACATCAACTGTAGCTGAGATCACCTGGTTAATTGGGCTGTTTAAAGAGCTTAGAGTGAAGATGAACTTGCCCGTGCAGTTGTTTTGCGACAGCAAAGCTGCAATTCAGATTGCAACTCACCCCATTTTTCATGAGAGGACAAAACACTTTGACATTGATTGTCATTTTATGAGAGAAAAAATTCAAGATGAGCTGATAAAAACTCAACATATTGGAACCAAGGATCAGTTAGTGACTCTCTTACAAAAAGCTTGTGTAAACCACAACATGATCAGCTGATAGGCAAGCTGGGAATGAAGAACATGACTGACTAGCAATTTTATTCCCTGTTAAACTAGCGATTTGTAGAATATTTTTGATAGGCAAAGCTAAATCTAAGATTATAAAGTCATTAATTAAGAGTTCTAGCTGGTTATAAAAACAAATGACACATGACTGACTAATTGCACTCTTGACGCGGGGAGTTTTATTCCCTGATAAGCCGTTCTTGTTCAAGGAATTAGATGAGTTGATTCGGTATAAATTTTGGGTTAAATTTTTTCCGTGTTTGCCCTTAATATGTACACAAGAACTCATTTATGGAACTTTTGTTACAAAGGATTATGTGAGCCGCCAAAACAATGCTTCCGGTGAGATTTAACTTTTTAAATAGTTATAATCCATTATTTTTACTTAGTGTTTAACCACACTCACAAAAGAGCAATTGATGTAGTGATATGCAAAATTTGTGTTTGTCCTGATTTTCTTATAATATTTAATTTTCTTAATTTTAGAAGGAACGGGTAATATATTTATTATAATTGGGCTTTTCCTCTTGTAGAAGAAAATTATAAATCTCCCATTTTGACAACTCATTTTTTTTGTAGGAAAATGTTTGTACTTTTATAAATTGAAGATCCTTCCTTCTCGTTTAATAGCGTCCACAACGTAACCATATGAGTTTGAGAGTCGTGTATAAGGGAGAACTTTACGGGACAAGTGTTAATGTGTCACTTGTTTGCCTCTTCGTGAGGTTGTTCTCTCGATATTTTGTACTCTCTTTTATATAGTTGATTGCTCATCTTCATATGTGGACGCATGCCATGATTTGATTGAACCACGTTAAATGTTAGTGTCACTTTTGGTATATTTTTCTTTTGTTCTGATTTATCATTGTTCAAGGTTTGTTTTACTAGCTTTCGCATGACACGTGATTATTTCGATCCTAACATTTATTTCTCGTCAATTTACGCCTTGTAATACCAACTGATTTTTGATCTTATATTGTAAGAAATTAATCAATTATATTATCAACAATCTAGACAAACCATTCACTCTTGAAATGAAATAAAGCAATCCAGCCATCTTTTTTTTTTTTTTTGGGTAGAAATCCGATTATTTCACGATCCTAAAGAAGTTTAGAGTGGTCGAGCATTGGCAGAAATTAAAATTGGTATTTGGGCTACTAGCTAGTAGTAGTTTTAGGTAAGAAAATGTACTTTTCCTAACACTCTAATAGATAAACACGGAGATTAATAATACATGAAATATTAACTAAAACTAAATAACATAGGGATAATCTTGATTGTTTAGTTCATGATCAAATCAACTTCCTCTTTTTGCAACTTCAAGCTTGAATTTGAATCCATAGCATTGTACTATAAGTTTTCCTCGCTATAAAATAATAATATGAAATTTGATTTACTTATAACAATGTCGGATTATTATATATTATTTATTATTACATCAGTAGAAGAGGGAGAGGGAGGTGAAAGGAGATATTACTTGTTTGAACTCTCCGCCTCAACTGTAAAAGACATAAGCTCATCAAGTGAGCTAGCCTTCAACTCGTTGCTTATATTTTACATAAAAGAGCCAACTAAAAGAAAACGGAATACATGATTAATTATCCAATATGATATTTAATACGGTTTCTAAAAGTGACTCCTAGGAAATAACATTTGAAAATGAAAGGAGATAGGTTTAGCGTATGAATGTGCATGATACATTTAATTTAAGGAGGGTAAGAAGCAAGAAATTGATGAATCATGAACAATTTTCTTAATCCTAACCAAAAAAAAAAAGGCTATATCAATTCAATTGCTTTATTCATGTGATCTCTATGTCTCTCCAACTATTCTCATCCTTTACCTTAAAGTTATCACTTTCACAATTTTTAAGATACATAATACATCCTTTTTGTTTAGTTTTGCGTGAACTTTTACTAGTACTCCATTTTTCATGTTAGATAAGTGCTCCCTCCGATCCAAAATAAGTTATTTTTTGGGTATTTTCGTATATATTAAGAAATTTTTCGTTTTAAACAATGAAATTAATCATATTAATATTTATTATCTTTTCACATAAACACACCTATTTACTCCAATGGTAATGTAAGGAAAAAAATAATTAATTTATTTTTAAATCTGAAAAAATAAGCAAAAGATTACTTATTGTGGACCGAAGAAAGTATATAATTTGATCAATTTATCCTTCAGATGAGACTGGCAAAATTAGAGGTGAATTTCATATCATTAACATTTGACCAAAAGCTTAAGATGTAATCGTTATTATTACGTACTTGACACTTTATATGAAACTTAGTCAAAAAAGTTGTGCCAAATAAAAATATTGGCGACATATATAAGAAGAATAGGTTTCATCATGAATTATGTCCAACTCAAGCAGTGCCAAACAGCTTGACAAATATGGGAAAGCAAAACTTCAACTTCCCACTAAAAAGTCATGACATTTTGCACATAAAAATAAAAAATGAACCTTTCCTATAATGACAATTAATATTGGTGTGCCAAAATAGACCCCTTTTTTTCTTTACTTTTCTTATAACGACGAGACATTAACAACCATAAACGATAGGGTCCTTATCCTTTATATACTTCATGAGATAATAACGTACAATAAACAATTACACAGCCTCAAATCCAATCAAATGTAAACATTATTTATTACACTGCATTTTTTTCATATTAATCCATTAAGTCATGTGGGAAAAACCTTAAATAACCCGAATAAAATTGCATTCTTTTTCTATTGATTAGAAAATAACAAACTATGAATGGCTAGTCAGCATTATTAATTGGACCGCGATTATGATATGAACAAAATCGAAATGCCTAAATTCATTGTTGGCCTTGTAAATTTAGTGATTTATTTATACAGATGATTTCTGAATCTGAATATTAATTTATTTAAAATCAAACCCTGTGGATCATAACTCGTAATCTTTGGAGGCACGATTCACCATTTATAGGCATGAAACTTAAATGCGACTAACAACAATTCTTACAACACTTCAATTCTAATATTATTAGGATCAGTCATATGAATTATCCATGTCCTTATTGTTTTATTTATACTCGCCTCAGATATTAAAATTAAAATTACATAAATGGGATAAGCGTAAAGGGAGATAAAAAAGAATATTGAAAACAAACATGCAAAAAAATATTTTAAAAAATGTTTTATTAGCTTGCCAATTAAGTTAGAGAAAATGACATTCATTAGCCTTTTCATGTTCCTATCAGCCAAGATATCTAGATTTAACTCCTAACAATACACTACTCATTTCGATCCACAATAAGTAATTTTTTCATTTTTAATGATCCAAAATAAGTGATTTTTTACATTTCAATAATAAATTAATTATTTTTTTTTCCTACATTGCCTTTGAAGTAAATAATGTTGGAGTGTGTATTAGAAGTGTTTATGTGAAGACACAGTAAAAGTTAATATGATCAATTTCATTGCTAATTAATATTAAAAAGATAAATTTTTAAATATATGTGAAAACAACCAAAAAATCACTTATTTTGAACGGGAGAGAGTAATGAATTTGCCAGAAAAAAGTTTTAGAATACAAAGCAAAAACTTCTTGGTAAGATAATCACTGCTAAAAATTATTCATTACAAACAATCCGATTCTGATTGCTATTAGCTTATTACATATCAATCCAAACCAGATACATTTCAATAATGTATTTGACTGTGAATAGTAAAAAACAAACAAACAGATAGAAGTAGATTTCATTATCATATTTACAATTTATTTATTTTATTTATAAATAATATGAAAAATATTTATGTAATCAGATTATTACTATTACTACATGCAAGTGTTTTTTTCCACTCAAATATATCGTCCAGCTTTTATTTATAAATATTTTTAAAAAGGGAAAAATAAAAGGATGTGGGAATCCTATTCTATAGGCCTCGCAAAAGAGCAAAGTCACAAACTGACAAAACTTTGATTCCCTCTAATCTTTGTAAACGGAAAAGAAGCTGACCCTTTCACAGTTAATAACTTAATATTATATCCTAAAATACTGCCTTTGTTCACACTAGGCGTACTTATCGGGCGAATAGTTACGTTTACCAATTCAAATTTTGTATTATCAGATTATAAATATAATAATTCATCGACCATATAAGAAGATAACGGGCGGAATGATATCAGATTAACGATCATCGGACGATTTATCGACTAAACTAATTAAATTATTTTGGTATAATATTGAAATGAATTCCTTTTTTATGAGTGATTTTATTATCTGACATCATGTGCATCCTAACGGACCTGATGAGCTTGGATATAATTGAAAATTCGAGTAGGAAAATTATAAATTGGAATGGATATCGAGTCTGACGAGTTCTTTCTGCTTCAAGATCCATATGAAAGTATAATTATAAAAACTCTTAACGGGTTAAGAAAATTGAGTAATCCACTCCTAATTCGTTAAGCCGTTAATTATAAAATTTCAATAAGTTCATCGTCCATTACCCTGATAATTTGATACCAATAAACCAATAAGTCAACGATTCGATTCGATTTGATTCAATTAACCGGTCCTAGTTCACACACACTTTCAGCCTCAAATACGACAACGAAAAAACTCATTCAATTCAAAACCCCACAATTAGGAATGGTAATTGAGTTACAACTAAATATTAATTAAACAAAATAAAACACCCCTCAACAGAGTCCTATCTTCCCTTCTCTGAGTCTCTGACCCGATAGTCAAGTCACAAAATCTGCATGTGTACGTACTCTCTTTAAATGCTTTCTCTTCACAAGAATAGAGAGAAAGAGAAAGAATCCTCCCTCCTCTGCCCCCTTTTCAGGTTTTCAGTTTCAATTCAAGAAAAGTAAATTATTCACCCATATTATAAAGACACAAGAACGGACCAAAGATTCAAAGTAAAATAAAATACATCTCTTCTAGTCCCCACCATCAATGTATTTTTTATTATAATAACATCTTTGGCCTACCCTTAAACGAAGAAACTCAACACAAAAATTTCCTTTTTTTGCTGATTTGGTGGTGAAAAAAATATGGCTATTCAAGCACAGTTATATGCAGATAATTCTGGTTTTCCTTTGAGGGTTTCGCCGCAAGATTTGATGGAGAATGGTTGTGGATTTAATCAGTTTTCTTTTACTCCTCAGCAGCAACAAAATTTTCAACAGCAGCCGTTTCTGCCGCAGAAAAACAATCAGGATTTGATGAACATTGTTCCAAAACAGTACACCAACGTTACTGAATCAATTCCTTTTTCTCAGTGTATGGCGTCCCAGTTTGAGAAACAGAGTATTGAGATTGATCACTTCATCAGTTTACAGGTTTGTGTCATTATGTATATTCCTTTTCTCTTTTTCTTTTTTTTCCCTTCATTTTATATAAATTTTTGTTCGTTCATGTTTTATTTGCAGAAATTTAACGATTGATTTTTTTGAAATAACAGAATGAACGACTGAGATTGGTTTTAAACGAGCAAAGAAAGCAACAGCTGGCGTTGATCTGGAGAAAATACGAAGCAAAAGTGCAGTATTTGCTAAAACAGAAAGACGAAAAAATCGCTAAGGCCGCCAACAGAACAAAAGAGTTGGAAGATTTCTTACAAAAGATGGAAATAGAGAAACAAACATGGCAGAAAATAGCTCAAGAAAACGAAGCCATTGTTATTTCACTTAACAACACAATCGAACAGCTAAGAGAAAATGGTGGTTATTGTTTAACATCAGCAAATGGTGCAGCAGCTGAAGATGCAGAATCTTGCTGTGATTTTGGTGATGATAATGAAAATGGGGAAGAAGAACAAACAAGAAAAATGAAGTGCAAAAGGTGCAATTCTCGTAAAATGTGCATCATTTTCTTGCCGTGTAGACACCTTTCTACGTGCAAAGACTGTGATTCTTTTCTTAATCAATGTCCTGTTTGTGGAATAGCGAAAAAAGCAAGCATTGAAGCTTTGATTTGACAAAAATAGATGAAAACTGGAAACACAAAATTAGTTAATTCATTAATTTCTTATGTGCTTTTGTTTTTTAAAACCCTTTTGTCAGGGGGGGGATTTCATTTGATCTGTTTTTGGTGTACTTTTTTGACGAAATCCCCTGATGAATTGAAATGAAACTGGTGTACTAGTGTACAGGAAATGAGCATCTTTTTTTTTTTTTTTACCTTTCTTGTAGATGTTACTTTTTACCTTTTTTGGTGGGATTTAATTCTTTACTTTTACAGTGATTTGATTATTCATATATGGTTATAGCAGTCGTTTTTTAGTGCAAGTAAAGGTGGTGGAACTGTGACAGAAAGGTTGATAGCAATATGTCAGTATTCAGTATGGGGTTGGCCCTGCTTTCACTCACCAGTTCTCTTGTACAAAACTCCAGTAGTTGTTTTTATATTTTTAATTTAAAAATTTTGAGCAATTCTTCAGTAATTTGGAATGGATTTAACCTGTGGAACACAAGTGCCTTGGTGATCTCGAGTTCTGTATTCATGATACGGATCACGTGCGGATACAGCTTAAGTAATTCAAATCTCTGAAAATAGAGTTATATCATAGTTAGGTATATGAAAAACTTACAAGAGTAAAATATTAATGGAGAGGAGATAAACAAAGAAGAACCGACAATGAAATTTCTAGATACAAGGTATGTTTTTCAATTTCACCCTAGTTTTTTTAAAGTGTTACTAAAATTTGGCATGGATAGAGTGAGAGAATTAAAGCTTAGTTTGGCTTTCAACTTTCCTTTGGTACGTTAGACAGGCCTGCGAGTAATAATATGATGGATGGGAAAACTTGGGTCCAGTGTCAGAGACTTTAGCTTGATTTATACACCATATTAAAAAACCATGACTACAATTAGTCGAAAAAGATTATGATATTCTTAAATATAATTAGTTCCTATGTAAAACTTTGGAGATGTATTATATATAAAGCAATGACGTGAATAAAGGGACGTCGGTACAAAGATATCTCTTAAAATGACTCTTGCGCTATCACTATTTATTTACCCTTGTAAACGGATAATCATTTATGACTGTTTTTCACCTAGTTTCAGGCTATAAGATCTTTTAAAGTCTTCTCATTTTTCTTTTTTGTACTTCTCACTTTTTATTATCTTAATATTTTTTATCCTCCCTTGTAAGCATTTTTTCCAATGACGTTTTTATCTATAAGGTTGTCCTATTCTACCTTTAAATTGGTTATTTATATAAATAGTTGGTCCGATTAATTATGTATACCGAGAGATAAACGACTATTCTTCTTAATATTTATTTTAATAATTTACTTTATTGAAATTTTATAAATTGAGGTGTTCATGGTTCGATTTTTCACTAAAAAGAAATTAAATCAAGTAGGTTCTCCAAGCTAACCAAATCAATTAAGTTGATTTTTAATCGATTCAGTTTTTTTCAGTTTGGTCGATTTTTCGGTTTTTTCTGATATTTTTTGATTTTTTTCTTAAATACGAAACATACACTACTAAACACATATTGCGGATACTAGATTTTCAACGCAATTGTATGAAACCAATTGCTTTTTTCAGAAATCTATCATTACCAAGATATATTGATGAAAGAAGTATCAACTAGTGATGAATATTTAATTATTTTTAACATGAAATAAATTTTTGTACTTAGCAAAAAAAACTATCAATCAAATTAGAATATAAGCGATAATATGTTCCATAAAATTTTAGAAACTTTATATAAAAAAAAAAAAAAATATATATATATATATATATATCTAAATAGTAGATTTATTGTTTTATAATAAAATTAAATAGTTACTTCTATAACCGGTTTGGTTCAGATTTATTCTTTTATTAAAACCAAAACAAAAATAAATTTAATCGGTAACCAAACCAAACTTATAAAATATCATTTTTTGGTTGGTTTTGTTTGATATTTCGAGTTTATATGAGTAGTTCTAATTATAAATATATACAGTATAGTAGTAATAAAAAATCATTGGAAATGAAAAATTGGCAGCACAGTATTAAATAGAAGGTTACGTTAGTAGTGAGGTAGCAAGAGCAGTTGGGAGCAGTGTCAGCGAAATCAGTTTGTGGAAGGAAATCCTAATTACGTGTTGTACAGTGCGCAGTGTACGGCCAAAAAATGGGAGTGGACTTGATTTGGAGTCGTACACAAATTGGGCTTTCATAACTGATCCAATAGCGTGTACTAGGCCGGCCCTGTTTTGTCCATATTCTCGTGAAAAGTGGGCCCACAACCTTACTCTTTTGACCCTTTCTTACGAAGAAAACACGGGATTCTCTGAATTTGTGAATAATTATTATGAATCAAAATTATTTTAAAATATTACTTTCTATAGTTACATTTTATATTTTATATTAAAAAACTATTTATAATATATACAACCACCGATATATGAAATAAGGCAAAAAATATATTATTTATATTTTTTTTCTTTCTCTCTTAGACAATTGGTTTATTTTATAGGTGATTGTCGTTACTATATTCATGAATACATGGCGGGAATACATGTCGATACATACGCGTACATATGGATTGCCTTGATTTTAGGCGCATTTTACAGTTGTATTCATGAATACAACAGCACGAATATATGTGAATCGCTTTTTGCGGTTGTATTCTTGAGTACATGGCGCGAATACATGCGCGTACAACTGGACTACCCTGGTTTTAGGTATTTTTTGTTGTTGTGTTCATGAATACATCAGCTCGAATACGTGTGAATACATGCCCGTACAGCTAGACTGCCCTGATATTAAGTGCTTTTTGCTGCTATATTCATGAATACATGGCGCGAATACATAGTAAAAATTATATGGGGTTGCCACTATTTAAAGTGGTATTTATTTTTTATCCAGCATTTTTAATGCGAAGCAAAAATAGCCACTAGTCTATTAAAATTAATATAAAAGGACGCTGTTACCCTTTTCTTCCCAAATGAAAATACAGTGGTATCACAAATTGGATAGATACGTCATTTTCAAATTCTTTGCATTTAAGGTTTTGATATCTAACCAATTTTATGGAGAAAGTGATAAAGAACTTTAGTCTTTACAAGGGTCACTTTTATAATGGAATTCATGCAATTCCTTTGTTTGGTCGAGAAGAAAGGGGAAAAAAAAGAAGAGTTTCACTTTTATATATTGTAGATATATAAACAAAATTTATATTACCTAGCTATTATTTTATGTTCAAAAGTTAAGGACAATAGGTCCTGAAGTCCTGAACTTAGACTAACAAGCTCAAAAGTTAAGGACAATAGGTCCTGAACCTAGGTTAAGAAGCCCAAAAGTTAAGGACAATAAGTCCTGAACTTAGACTAACAAGCTCAAAAGTTAAGGACTATCCTGAATTTTAGGCTAAAGACTAAAGACATTTTAAACAATGGCTTAAAATTAAATACATGTGTTATTAGTGACTAACCGTGCACTTTCCTGAATACATGCGCGTACAGCTGGACTACCCTGAATTTTAGATGTTTTTTGCTGTTGTATTCATGAATACATCAGCGCAGCGCAAATAAAGAGAATACACTATCGTAAGTCGTAACAACTAAATAGTAGTTATATAAAGTAATTATGTATATGGTAACTATAAGAAATTAATAACTACTAAACAATAACGGTTTCTGAGAAACTAAAATTTGTATTTTAGAGAATATTTCTATTAATTTTGGTGTAAACAAGTGTGATGTCTTTGGACAACTTTCAGAAAAATAAAAGACTGTACAAAATAAGAAGTGTTTAGATAACAATCGATCGTTGAAGTTTCGTGAATATAACCAAAAGATCTCCTAGAAAAGTGTTCCAATAGAAATATTTGTCCACATTTAATTTACAAAATTCTAAGGTGTGTTTCTTTACGGGTCCTATTCCGGTTGTTTTTATATTTTTAGATTTTGTTTTGTAATAATGGTATTCGAACCAGTTTGTAAGTATCTCAACTAATTATATAAAGTATTTGCCATCACATGTATATGCATTAGGTAAGTCTATCCATCACGACTTAAACCAATAACAACAATTCACTAAGACGGGTAATGTGTTTGCAAACCTTACCCCTGTCCTGGGGTAGAGAGGCATCAATGCTTGGACCGATGGGCAAAAATTACTTAGTATATTCTGCAATGATTAAATATTTAGTGACTATTAACTTTCTATAGTTACCATATACATGATTACTTCCTATAGATACTATTTGGTTGTTACGCGACCGTATTTACTGTATTCGTTCTATTGTATTCATGAATACAGTAGCGAAAATCGCTTAAAAATAGGGGCATCCAGCTGTTTAATAACGGAAAGAGGATCAATTAGCGTGTATCACTTTTAATTTAATTCAACAAAATCAATTCTAGAATTTTTTTTGCTGCTAATGTGTTGTACACCATGTATTCGCGCAACTATATTTATAAATACATTGAGGTAAAAACTTGGGATTACAAATGTTTAATTATGTGTACCATATATTCACGCGAATATATTTATAAATACAGTGAGGTAATCCGCCTAAAAAAGAGTGAATATGGGTGTTTAATAACGGAAAGCAATATTGAATTGTATTAAATTTCACTATATTGAATTCAATTGTATTCAAACAACAAAAAATCAAGAACATAGGGTGTATACTTTTCTATTCAATTAGACTATATACATTGTATTCAATTCACATATATTCACTATTATACATTGTATTCATTTCACCGTATTCAATTATATTGTATTCAAACAACAACAAAATCACAAAAAACACAGTGATATTTGGTTGTATTAAAAAATAGACCTTCGGAATCCATAAATAGAGGGAAAAAAAAATGTATTTATACAAAGAAAAGAAGAAAGTTCGCCGGAGATAGCGTTTTCCGGCCAAACAAAATACTGTATATAGATTGTATTAAAGCCAAAAATGGAAACAAACAAAACTCAGCTCTCAAATCTTCTCCGGCATAGAAAATGTTGCAGTATACATGCTTTACTCGGATTATTCCGACATCGTTTTTTATCCCCGCGCACTGGCCCCTGCCTTAGAGCGACGAGCTCCTCCTATTTATGGAGGAATCTGATTTTGAAGAAAAAGTCTGTCTTTTCCCTCTTTCTCCCAACAATTTAGAAGTATTTTCAATTGCAGCGACCCTAGAGGATTCGGTCAGACAATTCACGATTAGAAGCAGATATTTTGCTCGAAGAGAGAGAAGGAAGAAAGTGAGAAAGAAAAATTTTGTTGAGATTTTGAGAGAGAATCGTGTGTTAACTAAAAGAGAGAGAAAAAAAACATAAACTGCGTATTTCACTCCCCGATTGTAGTGTATATCATAATACCTATTTTGCTATAAAATATAAAAGGTAGCTATAGAAAATAATATTTTAAAATTATTCTGGTTTGTAATAAATAGGGTGTATACCTTTGCTATCGGATGTAAAGTTTTCATTTTTTTTTTTTTTGCTAGAATTTGTACCTGATAACTCAGGGTCGTTTGGTTGGAAGCAAGTTATCCCAAGATTAATTATTCCGAGATTAGTTATCCGTGAATTGTTATCCCACCTTTTCATAAGGATAAAAATAACACTACAATCAGAAGATAACTAATCCTGAGATTAGTTATACCGCGATTTTATCTCAATCAAACGTGGAATAAACTCATCTCAAATTTAATTATATAATTAATTATCCTTTATAAATGAGCCTCAGTGTTCTCAGGCGACTTCATTAATCATTAAATCACACCGTTGGATGCTATATTTTGTGAAATATTAAAAGAAGTTTTGTTGCACGATGAAATAACTTTGTTTGAATTTGGATAAGTTGTAGTCCTACAAACACTTTGTAAACCTTAGAATGAATAGTTTGTTTTAACTGAATCAGAAAAAGAGCTTAATTCTCTACGACTAATCCGAATTATTAAGGGATCGTTTGATTTGAATACGGCTTCAAATGACATGCCCATACACCCCACAGCAAAATGCTCTAGTATTCACAGGCTTTCAAGGAATGGAATATTATCAAGCACCCTTCACTATGCCGGTATAAGTTATATTGGTATAAGTTATGCTGGGATAAGTTATATTGTGATTGTTTTTATCCACTGTTTGGTATGTTGTATTAAATATGACAATTGCATAATTTGTAAGAAGAATGTATAAGTTATATCGGTGCTAATTACCCCACCTTCTATAAAGTATAAGTTAACCCGGTGTTAATTTTAATTCCGGGATAACTTATACCTGATTTGCTAACCAAACAAAGTATTAAGATGATATTAATTGTTTATACCAGCAATATACCTTTTTATACCTCATACCAAACTACCACTAATTAGTCTTTATCGCAACGAATTATGGTTGTGTGCATGTACCAAAACTGAGAACGCCACTATAAAAATGCTTAGGTTTCTACTACTTAATCACATAATGATTTTTTATGTGGTCCAACTCGACATCATTTTCCAACAAAACATACTGTTTTCTTAAGGAAATGGCAAATGAATCAACAAATCACTTAGAACTCGTAGACCACACAAGCTGCAGAAAATCTTCAAATTGTTATAATATATATAACTCATAACTTGTGAATGTTACAATCCACCCCGCTGAATGATATCCTCATCAAATGACATCCCCTAATACTGAATGTAAACTAATGTAATGCTGGATTCCAACTAATACAGGCTAAAACCAAAAAATTGACTGATGATAATTGCAAGACCTAAGCCTATTGCTATTAGAGAAGAAGCCCAAGTGAGCTTCTCGGTTATTCTAGGAACTCTATCCTTCAGTGCCTGACTACACGAGCCTATAAAGACGGTATAGCTTCCCATCGCTATAACAGTACCGACCAAGAACATACACAAGAAGGCAACACCAGCCGTGCGTGAAGGCAAAGCAAGTGCCGGCAAGATTATCAATAGTGCATCCGGTTGCAGCCCATGGACAATTCCAGTGGCAAAAGTTGCTAAGCCTATCTTTTTCTTCTTCCCAACGACGGGGGTGTCAATGCCTTCATATACACTAACATCACACTCACCATTTTCAAGGGCAACACATGGAGTAGGAACTTCAGATGCTTCCTTAATTCCCATTGCTCCAATGACAAGAAGAGTGAAGCCAACTACTCTCGTCCCCCACGTACGAATAACTTCAATGTGGAGTCGGTCCTTTAAGAGAAGAAACAAAAGGCCAAAAATCAACTGTCCAGCATCATGACCACAGCCCCAGAGGGCTCCAACTGCCGCACTCTCCATCCGCGTACGGCCTATTGAGAGAGGTGCTAAAGCAGCAAGATGGTCAGGACCTGATAGGGTGTGAAGGCAACCGGCAAAGAAACCAGCCCATGCGCTTGTTAGCAGTTCATTACGTACGAGTTGACTTCCCACTGCTGCTGCAGCTGGACCCCCAGTCTTAGCTGCACCCGGAAAACTAGCAAAAGCAGGTGAAACAATGAGTGGGTGGAGAAGCATAGCCAGCATTGCTGAGAGTAGGACTACTGTACTTGCAGAAACCACCTGAAAGGAATCAAAGTAATCATAAGCCATTTGACGAGAATAACGTAAGTATCTTCTTTTGACAGATGTAAATAATTCGCCGCATAATGCAATAGATGCTTTTTACTGATAACAATGTGTCTCATAGAAGCAAATATAATGCATGGACCATGAATGGCTCTTTCCTACTCAGTTTCCTAGTGTGCTGCTGCAGGCATAATAATGAAGTTCAATGCAACATTGAAAACCTCTACTTATCTCCAGGTTTAACATCCCATCTGGTGATTAATGCTAAAAGCTCTTTATTATGGTCATCTATACTTCCGTCAATACTTGAAACTCAGGCATGCAAAAGAGATGAAAAATAGCAAGGCAGAAGGTCTAGTTCTGCATAAACAGCGCAAGGTTGTTGAAAATGAAACATTTCCATGTAAAAATATGAATTAACTACATCTAGATTAAAAACATTAACAACAGTGTGTCCAGTTTGATGAACACAGCAACAACTAATCATTCAATATATACTGCTGGCTGAATCCTTAATGCTCTTATATTCAGGAATATTTTTCTTCTTGCTTTCTTAGTTAAGTTTATTTCTGTAAATGCAAACACGGTAAAAGGATATTTTTAGGCTACAAAAAATATGTTTGCAGCTTTGTGATTTCAAAGCAACAGACATAGAGAAACTCCACACCAAATTGTTCTTCTTTTAACTACTGATTGAATTTTGTACTCACTCTTCCTTTGAAGAGGTCAATCAGACGATATCTAAAATCCAAGTTCAAAATGCCAATTCATACTTATATTAGTAGCTTGTAGATATAATAACAAGTCAAAATACCTTGGCTAGAGGGAAATGGAGCTTGTTTTGACGGGCAGAAAGATCAGATTCCAAGATTCAAAAACAAGTGTTTGCTTAATTTGTTTCTTTGGTGTAAAAGTAGTTTCATAGACAACATTGATCGATATATGGACTTCTTGGAATTGTTAGGGAAATGCTGTAACTGACTGCATGGATATTCCCAGCAGTTGTGTGTAATTTTATGGTACCATCTTGGTACTCAGCTAATAAAACCTTCCCTTATAAAAAAGAAAAAAAAGAAAAAATGAGATTCCATTTGTCTTCTAGTATAAAATGGGCCTTAATCACTCAAACAAACACTGCCCTAAAATCAGCCCTCTTGAAAATAGGTACTGTAATTTCTACTTCCTACAATGGATATCAGAGAAATGAATAACCAAACTTGAGTTAACCTACCAATCCTTGCCATCACATGAACAAGACAACAATTGCACTAGCAACTCCTGTACTATTCATCTCCTGTTTTTATTATTATCCCTTACTGCTGTCACCACGAATGGCTGCAGTTAGCAGTTGCTGATCAGGTCTGCAACCTGCAAACTGTGCTGCCAGAAACGAATAACCTAGAGTCATTTGTGGAGAGTAGCACTGTTGGCGTCCGTGTCCTCATCCTATGTAACGTTATCATTCCTGGACCTATCCACTTTTCTCGGCCTTTTGGCTAAGATCAAGTATGGTATATCAGATCACCAGTGTCACGTTCCAAGTCCAACATTAACTACATTTGTTTTCCTCAGAGACAACTATTTCACGTTACCTCATCTTTTAAATCACTTTTAAACACCTAAACTTGGCAATCATATAGGATGTGAAATGGCAGTATCCAGCAGTGGCGGAGCAAAGATTTTAACTAAGGTGAGTCAAAATATAAATAAGTAAGCACACGAAAAAATCAAAGGGAGTCAATGTATAGTATATACACATAAAATTAAGAACTTAACGTATTTACACAGTGTAATTTTCCGACGAAGGGTGTCAATTGACTCCCCTTGCCAATGAGTGGCTCCGCCACTAGTATCCGGAACTTAGTTCAAGAAGATAAAGGTTAACAACTTTCACTTGGAGAAAAACTTACTCTTGAGTATTGATCGTGGTGCCAATGAGTTAAAGAAAAGGTTGGCACCGTCAAAGCCAAACTGATAGAACCTCGTTGTTCTAGAAGAAAGATTTCTAGACTCCACATCAATTGCAAAAACAAAAGAAACAAGCAAAATTCTGTAGTATAAAAATTCGAGAAACTAGTATATTGTGCATTAATCATCAATTAGATATAACTCTACCAAAAATACAAGTCAATAGCAAATAAAAAGGGCAGCCCGGTGTACTAAGCTTCCACATGCGTGGGATCGAGGGAAGGGCCGGACCACATTGAGTCTTATGTACGCATCCTTATCTTGCATTTCTAAGAGAGGTTATTTTCACGGCTTGAACCCGTGACCTGGTCACACAGCGGCAACTTATACGGTACTGCTAATGCTCCCCTTCTAGGTCAGTAGTAAACGAAAACAAAAAAGCCCCACTAGAAATTAACAGCAAAGACATAGCAGCACACAACACACATTGTACCATCGAACAAAGCTACATCTAGATTGGAAATCAGTTTTCTTGGTAAACTATAACAGAATCAATATTCCCTGGTAAAATGGAATTTAGACGCAACTTGCTTGGGATTGATGCACATAGGGTGGTTGTTATTGTTGAAAAGTGAAATTTCTACTATTGTAGAGTCCATTAACATTAAGAAGATAATAATAAATAAAATAGTTATGCCTTACCAAATCCAGATAGCAATTATAACATGTACCAAAAGCATAAAGTGAGATCAAAATTGAAGACATGAAACGCAAAGTTGATTAGTGTCAGTACCTTATGTTGCTGAGACAGAGTTTCAGCAACCCATTTGAGGAAATGGGGCTTCGAACCCGACCCATCTGGAAAATGCTGAGATGTAGACGAATAACCCACAAACCCATCATTAAATCTAGAAACAGAGGACGACGACCCAGAGGTTGAAAACTGGTCATGAATGCATTTACAAGAAAGAGAATTCGGCCCGCGATACTCAACACGTTTTAGGGAGGGAAGAGTTTGGAATTTTGGAACAGAGAATTGGAGTTGGGGAAGACGAGGAAAGGGCTTAAGGTGGTGGAGTTTAGACGAGGGAAGTGAAGAGTTGGTAAAGATAAGCCTCTCCATTACAAGTAAAATTGATAGGTAAAAGCTGAGTTCCTAATAAATATCGCCTCTATATTTGATTTTGTCTGTTTGTTCTTACTTTAGATTATCTCTGAAACAGGTTTTTCAGATTATGCAGGAGAGAGAGAGAGAGAGAAGAGGTTGGAGGAGAAAAGTATTGAAGAGTAGTTGATGATACGTAGACCTTTGTACTTGCACGGATGTTTTCTTCTTTTTATCTTTTCTTTATTTATTATTATTAGAATGACCAAAATGTTGGAATTACTATTTATCTTCTTTTTTCTTAATTATCAAATATACTTTGGGGATGGGAAGGGTAATACAAACATTTATTTGAAAGTAGTAATTATAGGTTAAGCGCCTAACACATTTGTTTTTTCTTTTTGAATGGAACTACATTATTACTTATCAAATATTCTTTAATTTCAAATACTTTTTTATTCAAACTTCGCCTAAATCATATCCAAACACTAGGGATGAGATCCCTATGCCTTTTTACTAGCAATCGATAATCTTAGTTAAACCGGAAAAAAAATTCGATGTGGTTTGATTTGATATTGGAAAGTAAAATCCGACCATAATTCGTTTGGTTTGGTTTGGTTTTAACTAAAAAAAAGTCAAATCGAAACAAAACCAACCCGATAGTATATTTATATAATTTTTAAACATATTTTATACATATAAATATTTATTGTGATGTAATTAATAAATATTTCTCAAACTCTTTCACAATTTTTTCTTTTAACGTATTATTTCAAGTTTAGACTAACATTCTTGAACGGTAAATAAATTTTATAGCTCATAACTGTAGTAACTCAAACTAAGTTCAAATCAATACTAATGCTAACAAAAGATATTCAATTCAATACTAGGAATGACAATGTTGTCGAATAATTATTTTAGTTCTACATTGGTAATTAATGAAAATGCATAACCTAGTTTATCTTTTTCTTTAGTGGTTAGTTATATAATTAATATTAGTACTTATTTAGCTATACTTATTTTAGCATGGCCTATATAGTATTTCTAGATAATGTTAATTTTCATTATGGCTTCTAAATTAGCAATATTTGTTTTATGTAATTTTATTATTTTATCTTTGTTATTGAATAATTTAGTATAATGCTATGACTTATCTCATATTATTGTGTTAGTTTCTTGGAAAACATATTATATAGTTGTATTTTACTAGGATTTAAGAAATATTTGGAGTACAATGCTATGAAGACTTTACCGGAAAAAAAATCGAAAACCCAAAAAATCCGAAAAAAATCGAGTTTGAAAAACCTGATTTTGTTGGTTTGATTTGATTTATAAATTTTAAAAATCCGACACCATTAGTTTGATTTGATAATTGAAAGATCCGAACCAATTCGGCCTATGTACACTCCTACTTTTAATATGTTATTTGAACATTAAGAATGAAGAAAACTTCATGTGACTTTATCCCTTTAGTGACTCCTACCTCAGACTTGTAACAAATTTGAATTAATCTGATAGTGAGCTTTACAATATCAAATGCATAAATTAAAAATAAAATAAAAAAGTGCAATGGAGAGGAAAGTACGTAAGTAGAAAATTAGACTTGAGTGGTGTAGGGTATAGTTATAATAAGTAAACTGTAACTCGACCTATAATCAAGAGTAATCCACTTTAACCCTTCAACTTTAAGGGTTAGGGAAACAATACCCCCTCACATTTTATGCAATATTTTTTTGGTGAGAGTTTCGTTTTTAAGATAAGGATTTTTCTCTCTCTATCGTTCCGAAGGTAAAGTATAATATTTTTTATCCTAACCAATACTTGAATTTCGTCTTTCTTGCATGTAAAATTTAAGATATTTTTTTATTATATTGAGACCATTGTTACAAATTTTGCAATAAAGAAAAAAAAGTTAGGTACAAAATTCAAGAAATATGCACATTCACCGTGGATGTTTTAGCATTAATTCAATTTGAAGGGAGAAAGATACACTGAAATAGTCAATTCTCTAACATGTATATTAGACGAAAGAAATGTTGCCATGAGTATTAATTTATTTATGTATTCTCTTTATATATTAAAATTATTATACTAAAGCCATTATTATACTTTATTTTTTTTTGATAATATCTTTATTATTAAACTTTACTTATTTCGACCAAATGAAAAAAGAAAATATCTTTATTGAACAAGCATTATAGTTGATAAAGTCACATTTGAAAATTTATTATGGGGGCATTTTTGCATGACATCATATCGTAAATTATGCAGGAAGAAGGCTAAAGGAAAACTCCATAAATTATATAGATCCTAATTGTTTGTCATATCTTGCTTTTGGCTATAATGAAAGAACTCGATTATTCTAAAAATTATCTATTGAAAAAAAAGAATGTTATTTAAAAAAATTATTTCACCGAAAAACTATTGCACAAGGGGGTTTTCTTTCCCATTCAAAACGTGAAGGGGGTATCGTTTTCCAACCCTGAAACATTAAGGGGTAAAATGGATTTGACTCTATAATTAAATAATATAAAACTAGTTTTAAGAAAATGACCAATACTTGGATACATCAAGTTCAACTATATTTTTGGTTATAAATATAATGAAGGGACTCATGTAGGCTCTAAGTCTATGAAAAAGTCCATAAAGTACTAAGTCATAAAGATACTTCCATTATAAATGCAAAAAAATTAGATTCTTAGCACCACCAACACCAATTAGGAGAAAAGTTGGAGAAGAATGGGTCATGTCATGTATGTAGTGACTTGGTGATGGAACTAGTACCTAAACTTGCCTCAATGATTAATGTGCTATTTGATAGGAGCTTAGTGGAAGCTGTGGCTTCTTTCTCACCACAAATAACAAAATGCACTACGTGGCTTTCACATTTTTTTTTTTTGTTTCTCCAAATCCACTAAAACATTATAATATGCGGGACAAATTAAAAAATTCAAATCAATGACACTAGAATAGTCTTATATTTGATATTGGTTGTGATAGTTAATTAGATTTTATATAACTACCATAAATTTTGAAGTTATGAAAGCAAGTCAAAAGAGTACAAGTGACCGTCACACTGTTCATTTTTGAATCCGTGTCTTTTTTTGGTAAATTGAATATAATAATATTATCGACAAAATCACATCATTAGTACGCGAATCAGAGTTCCTTTGAGTAGTAGCAATACCAGTAAATGTATTCACATTACAAACATTAATTTTCCTCCTAAAAATAATTTCTAAAATGTCTGCCCACACTGTCTTGTTAGCAAACACCATAGGAACTGCCAAAAACTGAGTATTTTCAAATCTTCCTTTTTTTTTGCTCTTTCCTTCGCGAGGAGATCCGCACTTGGTTATGCTCCCTGTAGCTATGCCCTATGACTCGATTCCCCAGTTGCTCGATCATTGACCTGCAATCATAGATTATGGGGTTATGGGTCAAATTGCCTCATTTTTATTACCTTAGTGGTGTCTATATCAATCACAATTTGAGAGAGCATGTGATCAATAACAATTCTTAAGCTCTGCCAAAGAGCTTGAAGCTTCACTGTAATAACTGTTGTGTAGTTAAACATTTCATATAGCCCATAATCCAGTCCCCTCTATTATTTCTAAAGACACCCCTATACCTCCAAATACAGAGCATCTCCATCAATGTTAAGCTTTAGTGTCCCAGTCTCTGGCGGTTGCCATTTGAGGTTTGGCGTAACTTTTTCAGGGAGTGAATTCTGCCTAGCATCTATATGGCAGTACTCAACTGCCTTAACAATTGCTGGTTTTCTAGATGCTCCAGAAACAAAAGGGGAGCACCTTTTCCCAGTGAAGGCATTGAAAGGGATATGCTGAAGTTTGTGCCAAGTATCCTCCCATTTTCTCCTTGTGAAAGTATTTTGGGGGATATTATTACTATTGGTGTTGGCCTTAACCAGGTTAAAGCCATGGCATTGAGACAATCAAATAAAATGTGGTTGATGTCCTTTACATGGCTACCACATAGGAACAATTATGTGCTATATTCAGGCCAATATGGTGGAGATAACTTCCAGCGGGAAGTCTATTTTATTACATCAACCATGTGAAGAATTTGATCTTATTAGGAACCTTCAACTTCCATATCCAACTGTCGGGATCTTCCTGGGAAAAACTGTTATTAAGATTGTTGGCAATGAAGTTATAGGCTGACCTAGAGGAGAAAATGCTAGTGAAGGTGTGGTTCCATATGAATGTCATTGTCCCTTGCATTAAGAGGAACGAAAGTGTGTCGGATAATGATAAAAATGTCAAGGGGAATGGGGTAGCTGATAGAGTTTAGGTCCCATATTCCATCACTGTGAACAATATGGACTATCCTGTTTAAGTCTGTCAGTTGCCATTTTCCAAGGCCCTCTTAAGATAGAGCTAAGAGGCTGCAAGTTGGGTAACCAATTATCCTCCATAAAGTTGACACTGTCCCCTTTTGTGGACAACCCATCTGAAGGCTTTAGTACAAATTCTCCAACCTTCTTGAATGCACTTCCAGATTCTACTCTTGGGCCTACCGCTCCTGCTAGCTCCATTACAGTGCTTACCTATGAGTAGGGGTGGGCATAAAAGCTGGAAAATCAAAATCTGAACCGAACCGTATTAATTTGATATTTCAGTATCGATTTATTCGGTATTTCGATATAAGATTTTCAATTATTCGATATTTTTGTACGGTCCTCGATATTGAAGATTTGATATTTCGGTATACTAAAATATCAAAATACCAAATTATTTAAGTACACCTTCCTTCATTACCCATCCCAAGTTATCAATTTCCAGCCCAAAATCCCACTAAAACTAAGCCCAACGCCCTAGCCTAACATTAGATATTAGAAAAGTAAAGAACTTCTCACATATGTTGTCAGTATGCTCATTTATCACTATATTAGAAATTCTAATGATGGGATTTCTTTTTTAAATTATTAGAAGTAAAATAACTACTCACATTCAATTTCTAAGCTCATGTAGTGATTTCTATTAGAAATTATTAGATGAAGTGAAGGTACTGCTCACATTTTGTTGTTGCTATACTCATTATCACATAATTAAATTTTTTTTGAAGAATTAAAGTTCAGTAGTTCAGCTCTGTTTAGTTCACAAATACATGACACGATACCGAGAAGAAGAGTAGGGAGTCCCTGATGAAGGACCATTCCAGCCTATCATATGCTTTCTCAAGGTCTACTTTTAAGATCATGTTAGCATTTTTCTCTTTCATCTTCTGAAAATGGTTAATGTATTCCTGAACCACAATGACATTATCAACAACCCTTCTATTGGAGAGGAAGCTGGCTTGAGTGGGGCCAGTGATATTATTAATAATGATTTTAGTAATAATCTTGTACGTGGTGTTGCACAATCCTATAAGTTTGAAGTTTGTCAGCATAGAAGCATTAGAACATTTGGGGATTAGGCAAAGTAAGGTTCTGTTAACCTTAGAGGGAATGATGCCTTCCCTGTCGCCCCCAGATGAAAATACTGACATGCAATAGTTATTATATAGTTGGCCAGGATGTGCCAATGTTTCTGGTAGAAAATGGGTTGAAGCTCATCAGGACCTGAAGCCTTCATAGGCTTAAAGGAGTTTAAGGCACAACTAATCTCAGACAGTCTTAGAGGAGAATCCAAAGTTAGCTTGGCTATATTATCAAAGACATGGGGTCTATCTTTATTATAGGAGGGGGTCCTACTGGATTGAATGTGTTCGGTGATGAAGATATGGGATAAGTATTTAATGATGACTTCTTTGATGAGATGGGGTTCTTGGATTATGTTTCCTACCTCATCTTTCAAACAAAGGATTATGTTCCTCTTTCTCATGTTAAGGGTTGAGGGTGGAAAAACTTGGTGTTGGCATTCCCTTCACTCAGATCTTATATTTGAGCTTCTAGAAGTCATCTTCATTCTTAAGGATAACATTAAACTCTTGCTGAAGATAAGCTTCTAGACTCTGGAGAAAGGTGCTAAAGGGTAGTTATCGGATCTTTGAATACCATTTAATCTAGCACGGATATGTTTTTTTTTGTGGAATATGTTTCCAAACACATGTTTATTCCAGATGGTTACCCTACTTTTGAAGATCTCAGTAGCCCTATGGATGTTATACTCAGGGGAGAAATTGTAGCACCCCGAAATTTTTTGAAGTACTTAAGCGCTATTAAGAAAGTTGATGTGTGCTAATTACATTATTTTTTGTGCAGGCGAGGGATATTAACATGATGGACATTAATTGTACGAGGTATATTATAAGTGATGTGGGGTCTAAGGAGAGTCCTAAGTCTAAGTCAAGTTGGAAATTACATGATAGACTAAAGTTCTAAATGAGTACGCACAAGATCTAAATTTGGATGAGCATATTTACATATATAAAGATCTATGTGATTGAAAACCTATCAAATAAAAGATCTTCGAGTCTAGTTTCAAATGCTTTAAACCATTCTTAATTTGAACACTCCTACAAGAAGTTATGATCAAATTACCAAAGACTGACAATGAAGTACTGCCATAGCGTCCGGGTCCGCGTCCGGGCTTCGAAGAGGAGTGAAGTGGGGATGTGAAGCGTCCGGGGCCGCATCCGAAACCCATAAATTTCCTATAATTACAAGGTCGAGTGAGAGGGTATTTTGGAGCTAGGATTTGGTGCTTTCATGGTGGGTTCGACCTTTGGGACAACTTAAGAATACAAGGTGAGTTTTTATGGATATTTTAAGTTAATAACATCCTATTAACACACTAGTGTTAACATCATTCAATCTTTAAAATCCCTAGAAATCTTTCAAAATATTCAATAACACCAAATTTTCCAAACGTTGGATTTTTGAGAAAAACTTCAAGAAGGTAATCCCAATGATTCAAACTCATTTCTTATGAGTCAATGAGAGTATTTATAATAGTTGTTTCAAGTAGTTATGGTTGGATAATTGAATTCACAAATCTTGGTTCATGGCATGAATAGTGTTTTTGAGAAAATGGGGAAGATGAAGAATGTTCTTAGAAATGAAATTAAAGGATGCGATGAACCTATGTAACCATTTTCTAGATAAATTGAAAGTGTTCAATTAAGTAATCACCAAACTGAATATTTTGAAAATGTTGGTTAATGAAGACGATGAATAGTAATTTTACGGTATTGGAGAATTAATGTAGTATCATTGATGACTTCAAATGGGTATTAACTGATAAGAGTGGAGTTGAATAAGCTAGTAAGTGAACCTATTCGGCGATTTGAGTTGTTGGGGGCTTTTAGTCAACTTATGAGCCATAAATGGATATTGATCAATATTTTAGGTCATATTTTGATATAATTAGGGTATCTAATTGTAGATTTCGACTTGTTGGTGATGCTTGAGCATTTTAATCAACGTTGAAACGATGGAAGAAGATTGAAAGCTTATGAATGTTAATAAAGCAAAAGCGAGGTAAGTCGATTAAAACGTACTCTTCTTGAGGGACTTTCTCTAAAAGCATGTTTCGAGTTAATACTTAAGTTGTTTGCAAATGTGCTTTCGTGTTTGTGGGGATAAACAAGTACGGATGTCTCCATGTACAAAAATATTATGTTGCATATGTAGTGTCGTGCTGTTTTATAAAATTTTATTTAAATCTTGTTGGCAAAATGACACTCAAGGTAAATGTTATAAGTTTTTATCAAAACTTTCGTACTGACAAGAGTATACATATTTGAGTGCTAAAGATAAATTTTATGGAAAGTATTCCTTTGGAAATTAATGAGCAGAATAGCACTTGTGGTGTCTTTTAAAGATTGATGTTAAATTGCTAAAGGCTTTAACATGTAAAAGGTTGTTTATTTAATTTTTGTTCAAATTGTTTAGATTTTTTATATTTAATGCTTTGATTTGATAAAAATAGATCATTGAGGCTACTATGCTATGAATCTATTTTTGTAGTATCAAATTTTTTGGGAGTTACTTGTATTTACCGAGATTGACTTTGGATATATTGTGTTTGTCGTCATGAAACTACACGTGTCGGTGTAGGCGTAGATAGCCACTTTGTGATATAGTCTATGACAGAGTGCTCTCCCTTGAGAGAGTTACTATTTTGTGCTATTATTAACATGGTTGAGTCGATTCATACAACACTATGATGAGACAACCTGAGCAAGTAGGGTATATGATACTTACTACTAGGTACATAACCTAGTTGACCTTCTTATGTCGATGATTATATAGTACTCCCAGTGAAAGATAAGGATGATTTTCTTATGTTTAGGCCTAAGTAGCCGAAAATGATTTCAATGACTTAAAGTAAATGAAATGATTTTGTATGATTTTATCCAAAATCTTGGTTTGATATAAATGTTATAAAAGTTTATATTGCGAGTTATATTTCACTTGGCTTTAATTTAAAATGACAAGGATCATGAATTGATAAATTTTCTTATCGTTTTATATCAATCACTAATGCATTATTTTTATAAAGTTTGTCCCAAGAACTTAAGTTAGAGAGAGTCTATGCCACTTATTGAGTATCGTTGTGGTATACTCAGCCCTTACGAGCCTCCCTCCAGGGTCCAACTTACTTTGCATATTTCAGGATGAGGTATGATACGTGGCATGCAATCAGGGCTAGGATGACTCTCTTCCTGAGATATATGGTGAGGCACCACTCCTATTTCGTGGTAGTTGTCATGTTGTTTTCTTAATTTACTCTAGTCGGGTATTAACCCAAGTGTTTAATTCTATTCTTTGGTATAGAGGCTCCATAGATAGTTGTGAAAGGTTGTAGTAACGGGGTTGTATATGACATACATGAAAATATATTGTCACGACCCAAACTACCCAGTCGTGATGGCACCTATCATTGTACTAGGCTAGCTGACCCATTTCCCAAACTAAACAATATTCCATTTCAAAAATTTATGTTTTAAACCATTCAATCACAAATCTTTCAGAAGAAAACCCAAAACAAGGAAAAAATATGCGGAAAATACAGCCCGACATCGGGTGTCACTAGTCATGAACATCTACGATACAAGTCTGAAAGTACTAAATCCAATACAGTCTGAAAGGACAACAAAAAAAGTCTAATAGCAATGACAATAGAGGATAGGAGGGAGAAAACAAGGTTGTTGTCGCCATGCATCTACCTTGCTAACTTCGAAACTAGCTGAGGATAAATCAACACTCACTCGGACGTCCCATGACACCTGAATCTTCACACAAGGTGCAGGGAGTAACGTGAGTACGCCAGCTCAGTAAGTAAAAATCATAAATAAAGGCTGAGTGTAGTGATGAGAAGAAAAATATCACATAAAGTTCACAATATAAAGTCTCATGTTGCGGCGTGCAACCCGATCCCACTTGTCAACCCTTATCACTCCTTGTTGCAACGTGCAACCCGCTCCCACCAGACATATCATATCAATTTATTCATAAAGAATTTCACAATTCAGGCCAAGCCTTTCATAATATTGTTATTTCCAAAATTTCAAACAGAAAATCATATAGCTCATAAGCTTTAACCAATATCATTTCACAATAAAACCAACCAGAATATAAGTAAATACCGTAACGCTGTCAATCCAGCTCAGTCTTTATATACTCTGATAAACTCAAGAGAACAACCAACATTTTTAACACACTTACAACAACAATTGGAAATATCTCAATGAAACCCAATAACCACATGAACCTCAACAATTACGACACAGTTAGAATGCATTTCTCACAACTTCCTCAGTATTATCAAAACAAAACCACTACGAACGTAATTATATATATATAATTCGTAAAAATAATACCAAGCCTCTCAATCGTTATACATATAACAAGGAAACCAGCTCAAACAACCAATACTCTTCCAAATAATCACAACAATATCTAACAACAGATCAACAAGGCCAAATAGTCATAGAAGCAATAATGAACATATAACAATTAAGATAATGATCAATAAGTGGGGAACGTGAAGAGGTCATGTTTAACAGACAATTTGGGTGGTGCATAGATACTCGTCACCACACCTAAACACCACGCCCGTGCATTTCACATATCAAACAAGTGAGGAGTCCTATTTCCTCAAGCCAAAGTTAGTCCAAACACTTACCTCAATTCCGCAGGCCACGTACTGCTCAATTATTGCTTTTCCTTTTAAATTCACCTCTAACTTGCTCGAATCTAATCAAAATTGACTTAATATCATTAACTAATACTAAAGGAACTAACTTTATTGAAAAATATAGTTTTTCCTAAGTTTTTTTAAAAAAAAGTGAAAATCCGACCCCGGGCCAGCTTGGTCTAAACTCGGGGTTCGGACCAAATTACGTTTACCCATTCACCCACGGAACCAAATATGCTATTAGTTTTGAAATCCGACCTTAATTTGATATAAAAATTTAATTTTTACAAAACTTCTTAATTCTACCCAAATCCTAAATTTTTACCATGAAAATTCTTTATTTTTGCTTTAAAAGTTATGCAAAATAATAAAGAATTGAAAGAACAAGGTTTGGAACTGATTACCTATGAATTGAGGATGAAGATTGTTGAAGAAAAATCATTTTTAGGGCTGGAACCTCGAAAAATTGGAGAAAAAATAATTCTGTCCGTTTTTAAAAGATATTAATATTAGCTGGGTTGGGCAACTGTGTGATCGCGGGTAATTATACGCGATCGCATAGGGTAAGGTGAAATTGTGCAGTGCATTCGCATGGAGAGGGGTGCGATCGCATAGGGTATTGGCCTCCCCTCCCCTAGGTCTGATTTAACACAGTGCGTTTGCATTGTATATTGTGCGTTCGCACAGGTTGGCTCAGGTTGTGCTCCGCGATCGCACGCATTGTGCTGCGTTCGCACATGTTCCAAACAGGGCCTCCAACTTTACTCTGTGCGATCGCGGACTTGTCTATGCTCTCGCACAGAACAAAATACCTGGACACCAGCAATAAAAAAAACCAACAGTTATTTTCAAGTGTAAAACACTCCGTGGCCTATCCGAAACTCACCTGAGCACTCGGGGCTCTAAACAAATCATGCACGCAAGTCTAAAAATATCATACGGACTTGGTTGTGCGCTAAAATCATGAAACTAACATGTAAATCTATGAATTAAACCTCAAAACTCATCATTTTCAACAAAAACTCTTAAAGTTCATAATTTCTCAACCGGATGTCCAAATCACGTCAAACGAACACCGTTTTTCACCAACTATCACCGTTAACCTCTAAATATCATAATAAAGCTGTACCGGGCTCCGGAACCAAAATACGGACCCCATACCAATAATTTTTAGCATTATTTCTTTTCTTTAATTCATGAACATTTCAGCAAAATAATTTCTTTCAAAAATTGATTTATAAGGCCTGGGACCTCGGGATTCAATTTCCGGGCAAACGCCCGAGTCCCATATTTTATTGCGGACCTCCCGGAATCGTCGGAACACGGATCCGGGCTGTTTACTCAAAATGTTGACCAAAGTCAACTTTTATCAAATTTAAATTCTAAAAATCAGTATTTCTCATATTTTCACATAAAAGCTTTTCGGTTTCACGCCCGGACTATAAGCAAATCGAGGTATTTAATTTTAGTCTTTCTATGGTTATTTAGCACGGAATAGAGTCTAATTTTATAAAATGACCTCTTGGATCATCATAGAAATTTGGGTCGTGACACCTGTCATGCTACTGAAAACTCGATCTGCTGAATAACTTATGTAATAGTACACTATGGTATATAAAAGTATTGACAATAACGTCATACATGCAGAACTTATGATACCGATCAATGTGCTTCTAAGTATGTGTTTATCTCCAAATTCAACTTTCGTCTTCCGAAACTAAAAAATATCCTTCTAAGTTTTTGTGAAAATAATTTTCAATATGTTTATGTTTTGTAGTTATATATATATATATAAACATCTTAAATATTGGACTATATTTACCACAATATATGTTCTTATGCGAATAACTATATGTTGCACTTTCAAGAGAGATATCAACATCGACAACTAGAGTTCTGGTTATGGCAGAATAACCAAAGTATTATAAGGAGACATGCATATACAAAAAATCACCGTCTATAAAAAAGTATTTGGTAAGATACCATTACATTAGATATCTTTAAACTACAATATATAATAATCTACTTAACATGACTAAAATTGATCATTTATGTAAGTTCTGATGATGCCCTTTCATTTTGAATTCACGTATTATGCTAATGTAATAATATTTTTCGGCATTTAGATGATTGTTGTTGTATTATATATAAGATTTCTCTTATTAATTAAATTTATTATTTCTTTGTATATATAAATATTTAAACCATCATGTGCCACTATTAATGTGCAATAGATACTAGTTATTTAAGAATCACTTATTCAAACAATCAGAATCATGATAGTGTCAAATGGATGATGATAATTTTGTTTAGATCGTGATATTACTAATTTCTGACTTATAATATCTTCATAAAATGAACGAGCTAATCACGAAATTTATTATCAATTTGTTATTCCATATGAATATGTAAGCTAGGACGAGAAAATGTTGATCTTAAGCACTTTGGCCACTTATAGAGTGCTAGTTAAACTATTACGTCATTCTAGAATTGTCAAAATGAAATTTGCACAACAGCCACATGCAACATTTCTATGCGCCAACCAATTGCACTATGTTATTTACTCCTCTTTCTATGAATTTACTCCCTTTTTAATTTTTATTGCTCTGGGTCTAAACTTTAATTTGTGAATATGATGTCCTCTGATTTTCATAATTGTATGGGTTAAAATCAGACAAAGAAATTCGGCGTACAAAGATGATTACCATGAGTGATTTGCAAATTAACACGAGCAATTTGGCCGAGGTCAAACAGTGATCAATAAAACGAGCCACCGAGCGACCCCTCGCGTCCGAGGTCGAGCAGCATAGATAGAAGTAACAACTAGTTTTGTATTGGGATCTTCAGAGGGAATATTCTCTCTGTTTGTACTTTTTAGGGTTCTTTGAGAATATTCCATATAAATAGTATGAGAGATAAGGCAAAATGCATGTAATATTCCATATGATAAGAACTCTTTTGCAAAATCAAGCTCTCTAGATAAATACAAAGAACAACTTTCGGAAGAGATTCAACCTTTTTGGATTATCTATTGTCATTTCCACCACATCCGAGAAAATGTTCAATATTCTCTTATATTCTTGTCATACATCACTGTCAGGGGAAGGAATCATCCATCTCATTCAATATTGGGTGAATCTTCCTCCTTATTTACACTTAGTATCATTTATTACTATTTAATATCTGATACCTCTAACATATTATTACATTCTACGCATTTAATACTAACACATTGATATTTAGCTTAAAGTGTATAGATTTCTATGTATATCGCCTCATATTTTACTTTTTTTTTTCATGAGTTTTAGATGTTAATTGTGATGATTTATACTAATTTGAAGTGTTTTTATGTTTAGGAATGATTCGGGATCAATTAGGGACGAAACACGCGAAATTAGAGCCAAAACAGACGAAAATCGGACAAACCGACAATTTGGCGATTTTGGGCGCCACAGGCAGGGCTGGGCGCCACCTGTGGCGCTGGAGGCAGAATGATTTTGAAGGGCAGCGCCCTGGTGGGCGCCGGTGACGTGGGTTTTTCCTGTTTTGCCCGGGACATGGTTATTTCGGCCCTAACCCTACCCAACACGTATAAAAACAAGTCTAAGCTTATTTTTGAAGGATTCATGCCACTTTGGAGAAAATATACACACGGAATTGCTAGGGAGTGTAGGATTATTAATTTTCTTCAATTTTTTCTAGTATTTACAATTAATTCAACACTTATGCAATTGTTTGATTTTAGCATGAGTGGCNCTAAATATCATAATCTTAATGCGTTCTAATAGATTAATTTCATAGGAATATAGGCATTAATCTATTGAGAATAGGCGAGTAGTGCTTCGGGAGAAGGCTATGAGAGCACTTATCGATTAATTAGCAACCATAAGTGAATTATATGAAAGAGAGAGTTAATTAGAGTGCAATACGAGTGGTGAACTGATCACAACCATGGAATACTTGTCTCTACTGAATACACAACAATACTCTCGTTACTTGATAATTAGTTATTTCGTAAAATCATAGTATAAAATAGTTACATTCCTGGATTTTATTTTGGCTTGATTAAATAACAATTATAGTGAATTAGTGAGTAGTTTACACAAGTCTCTGTGGATTCGACACTCGATTTAACATTATATTACTTGTACGACCACGTATACTTGCGTGTGCGTATGGGACCAACAAGTTTTTGGCGCCGTTGCCGAGGACTTGAATATAGACTACTTTCTAGTTTTTTGCTTTAATTGTTTATTTCATCGAGTCTAACGCTACGTGATATTTGCTCTAATCTCAGGAACTTCGATTGAATGCGTAGAGTCAGAAGCCAGGACAGACTTGACGGCTTTGATCCCGAACCTGAGAGAACATTTCATAGGAGGTTGAGGGAAGCAAGGGATACAGACAATATTCAGGACCTCATTCAATTTCCTGTGAACATGGCAGAGGAACAACACATGGCTGTTCAGGAGGTAGAAATGCCCAGTATTGCTAATGTTACCTCCAGCATCGTGAAGCCCAGAATCACTGGGCACTTTGAGCTGAAACAGAGCATGATCCAGCTACTTCATGCAAACGGGCAGTTTTTGGGTCTTCCACACGAGGATCCACAGCAACACATTCTGAACTTCTTAGAGATTAGTTATACTTATATCACTAACGGGGTCACGCCAGATTATGTGAGGCTCACGCTTTTCCTATTCTCTCTATTGGGCGAAGCAAAGCTATGGCTAAAGGAAGAACCAACTAATTCCATTACAACATGGAACGATTTGGCGAGAAAATTTCTGGCAAGGTTCTTCCCTCCAAGAAAGACTACAAAGATCAGAAGTGAGATAGTCTCCTTTAAACAGAAAACGGGCGAATCTTTATATTCAGCATGGGAAAGGTTCAAGGGGCTACTCAGAGACTGACCTCATCACAATCAGATAAACGAGGTGTTAGTTCACACTTTCATTGAGGGGACCCATCCTCAAACAAAAATTGTGATTGATGCAGCAGCTGAAGGTCAGGTATTGGAGAAAAATTATGATGAAATATTTGCATTATTGAATAAATTCTCCAAAAGCAAGCCAGACTGGCAAGGTAAGATGGGAAGGAATGTGGTTCAAAAGTCACCAGGGGTTCTTGAATTAGATGTTGTATCAGCATTGTCAGATTGACTAACCAAGTCAATCAGATGACCCTGATTATTAACAATCAACAATCTCAACCACCGCAACAAGCCCAGCCAGTGCAACCAGTGCAACAGATTCAGGTATTTTGTCAAGTCTGTGGAGAGGGTCACTCGAGTGATTTGTGCCCAGTTAATCCAGAGTCTGTCTGCTTTGTGGGTAATGCGAATAGGGGTCAAGCAAATCAATATGGAAACAATTATAACCCCAACTAGAGAAATCACCCAAACTTCTCTTGGGGTGGAAATCAAGGAACTCAGAATCATTACAAGCCTCCAGCACCTCCAGCATCTCAACAGCAGTACAAACCACCTCAGGCTGCACAATCAGCAAGCCTTGAGGAGATTATGAAGAGAATGATGAACGACCAACTTGTTTTCAATAAGAAAATGATGGTTGATCACCAGTCCCAGACAGTAGCAATGAGAAATTTGGAAAGTCAAGTGAGGGAACTCGCCAGTTCCCAAAATACCTGACCAACGGGGGCTCTCCCAAGTGACACTGAAGCTAATCCTAAAGCATCTATTAATGCTGTATCATTGAGGAATGGGAGACAATTGGAAGAGGTTCAGTACAAGAAGAGAAAGCAGGTCACTATTAATGAGAGACCAGCCACTATTGAGTCAACATCAGACAATCCAAAAGAATCGGAAAAGCCACCTGAAGAGGCGGTGGATGAGAACCCCCCACCATTGGTTGCAAGGACACCCCCTCTGTTCCCTCAAAGGTTGCAAAAGGTGAAAGATATTGCCGCATACAAAAAATTCCTTGACCTCTTGAATCAGGTACAAATCAATATTCCACTGGTAGATATTTTGCAGGAGGTACCCAAATATGCTAAATACATCAAGAACATTATGGCCAATAAAAGAAGGCTGGATGAGTTTGAGACTGTGGCGCTCACTGAGGAAGTTAGCTCAAGAATTCAAAGCAAGTTACCTCAGAAATTAAATGATCTGGGTAGTTTTACTATCAAAATCTCAATTGGTAAACATGCAATCGGGCGAGCCTTGTGCGATCTTGGGGCGAGCATTAATTTGATGCCGCTATCTGTGTCAGGCAGTTGGGGTTGGGTGAGCCACGCCCAACATCAGTGATTTTACAATTGGCTGATCGCTCCCTTGCTCGTCCTGAGGGAGTAATTGAAGATGTGTTGGTTCAGATGGGCTCTTTCATATTCCCAACTGATTTCATTATGTTGGACTATGAGCCTGATCAGGAAGTCCCATTTATTTTAGGGCGTCCCTTCTTAGCTAGGGGCCGAGCTATCAATTATGTGTGTGAAGGGAAAATGACGATGCGAGTTGGTGATCGAGTGGAGGTGTTTAATGTATACACGGCACTCAAATTACCCGTCCAGTATGAAGAGCTATCCATGATTACTGTGGTGGACAACAAATCGGCATCAATGGTTCCCTACATGAGTCCTGTTGACCCTCTTGAGCAAGTGTTGGTTGGGGATGAAGAAGATAGTGATGATGAAACAAGGGGAGACATTGAGAAAGTCCTTGAAATATCCTGCAGTTACCTCCACACGCTAGGAAAATTTGAGGAGTTGAACAAGCCTGTTAATCTGACCCCTCCTAAGCCATCTATTGAAGAAGCTCCAAAGCTGGAACTTAAACCTCTTCCAGCACATTTACACTATGCTTATTTGGGGAACTCTGAGACATTGCCCGTGATCATCTCGTCCAGCCTGACCAATACACAAGAAGAGAAATTGCTCAGAGTACTTCGTGAGCACAAAAAGGCGATTGGATGAACCATTTCACATATTAAGGGAATCAACTCATTGTTTTTCATGCATAAAATCTTTTTGGAAGATGGAAACCGCCCGAGTGTTGAGCAGCAAAGGAGGTTAAATCCCATCATGATAGAGGTAGTGAAGAAAGAAGTCATAAAATTGCTGGATGCAGGTATCATATTTCCTATTTCTGACAGCAACTGGGTGAGCCCGGTTCAATGTGTGCCCAAAAAGGGAGGGATGACTGTGATTGAGAATGAGAAAAATGAGTTGATTCCTACCCGCACTGTTACAGGTTGGAGAGTTTTCATTGATTATCGAAGGCTCAACAAAGCAACCCGCAAGGATCACTTTCCACTCCCCTTCATTGATCAAATGCTGGACAGATTAGCAGGGCATGAATATTATTTCTTTCTGGATGGGTATTTAGGTTACAATCAAATTGTCATATGCCTAGAGGATCAGGAGAAGACCACGTTTACCTGTCCGTATGGCACCTTTGCCTTCAAGTGAATGCCATTTGGTCTTTGCAATGCACCAACCACTTTCCAGAGATGCATGATGGATATTTTCACTGATATGGTGGAAAAATTTGTGGAGGTGTTCATGGATGACTTCTCAGTCTTTAGGTCATCTTATAATGATTGTTTGAAAAATCTAAGCATGGTGTTGGCCCTTTGTGAAGAAACGAATCTGGTTTTAAATTGGGAGAAGTGTCACTTTATGGTGTAGGAAGGCATCGGTTTGGGTCATAGAATATCTAGGAGTGACATCATAAGGCAAAAGTGGAGGCAGTTGAAAAACTACCTCCACCAATTTCGGTGAAGGGTGTCCGGAGTTTCTTGGGACACGCAGGATTTTATAGGCGTTTTATTAAAGATTTTTCTAAAATTGCTACTCCTTTGTGCAGGTTGCTGGAAAAAGATGTCAAGTTCAATTTTGATGAAGCCTGCCTGAAGGCATTTGAGGAGCTCAAAAATAAATTGGTAGCCGCCCCCATAATTGTTTCACCTGATTGGTCCATACCATTTGAACTTATGTGTGATGCAAGTGACCATGAAATTGGGGCAGTGCTACGCCAGAGGAAAGACAAGGTGTTTTATTCCATTTACTATGCGATTAAGACCCTTGATGATGCACAATAGAATTACACCACCACTGAGAAGGAGCTGCTAGCTGTGGTGTGGGCCTTTGAAAAAGTTAGGGCATACTTGGTGGGAACAAAAGTCATAGTCCACACAGATCACGCAACAATCAGGTATTTATTTACAAAGAAAGAATCTAAAGCTAGATTAATGCGCTGGGTTTTATTGTTGCAGGAATTTGATGTGGAGATAAGAGACCGAAAGGCTACTGAAAACCAAGTAGCCAACCATCTGTCGAGGCTGGAAAATCACAACCATGTCGAGGAGGGTGGAGATATTAAAGAAATTTTTCCTGATGAGAAACTTTTTGCTATAACCCAAGACCCTCCTCCATGGTATGCTAATTATGTGAATTATCTGGTGAGTGGGGTACTTCCTCCGAAAATTGAATCTGAGGCAAGGAAGAGGTTCTTACATGATGTGAAGTTTTATTACTGGGATGAACCCTACCTGTACAAAGAATGTGGTGATCAACTAATGAGGAANGCGCGATGTGAAGTCTTACTACTGGGATGAGCCCTATTTGTACAAAGAATGTGGTGATCAGTTAATGAGGAAATTTATTCCTGATAAAGAGGTGGAACTTGTGTTGTATGATTGTCATACATCACCTTATGGGGGCCATCATGGTGGCGATAGAACATCGGAGAAAGTGCTACGATCTGGGTTCTTTTGGCCAACTCTATTCAAAGATGCCCATGCGTTTGTTAAAAAGTGTGACCAGTGCCAGAGAACAGGAACGATCACAAGGAAGCACGAAATGCCTTTGAATAATATCTTGGAGGTCGAGATTTTTGGTGTATGGGGGATAGATTTTATGGGTCCATTCCAATCGTCCAAGGTAAATAAGTACATATTGCTGGCAGTTGACTACGTGTCGAAATGGGTGGACGCAATTGCATTGTCGATGAATGATGCCATGGTTGTTGCTGCGTTTGTGAAGAATAATATATTCTCAAGATTTGGTACTCCACGTGCCTTGATTAGTGATGAAGGAACCCACTTTTGTAATCGGTTATTGAATAACCTTTTAGATAAATATGGAGTTCGTCATCGAGTTGCAACAACATATCACCCTCAAACAAGTGTACAAGCAGAGGTATCCAATAGAGAAATAAAGCAAATATTAGAGAAAACGGTGAGTGTGAACAAGAAAGATTGGGCTGCAAAGTTAGATGACGCCTTACGGGCATATAAAACAGCTTACAAAACACCAATTGGGGCATCACTGTACAAGCTGATCTATGGGAAGGCATGTCACTTGCCCGTTGAGCTTGAACATAAAGCATATTGGGCCATCAAGAAGCTAAACATGAACCTTGAAATCGCGGGTGAGAAAAAATTGCTGCAGTTGGATGAATTAGATGAGTTCAGGTTGCACTCGTATGAAAATGCCGAACATTACAAAGAAAAGACCAAGAGATGGCATAACAAGCATATTAAGCCGCGTCAATTTGAGCTAGGCCATCGGGTATTATTATTCAATTCTAGGCTGAGATTGTTTCCTAGAAAGCTGAAATCGAGATGGTCAGGCCCGTTTGAGGTAGTGAGAGTCACTCCATATGGTGCACTTAAGTTGCGAGCTATACATGGTGAAAGAAAATTTTTGGTGAATGGACATAGAGTCAAGCATTATTGGGGTGGTACCATAAATCGTGAGAAGACCAAGGTCGTGCTCGCTGATTCGTGAGGCGAGATTCTGCGTCGTGCCGCGACGTTAAATCAGGCGCTTGTTGGGAGGCAACCCAATATTTAATCGCTTTCGGAGTTAACTTCTTAATTTTTTTTGTAGTAAGAATAGATAGATTTTGCATTTTTTTCTTCTTGTCGGCTAAGAATTGGTAGATACAATGGCGTAGGACATGTAATTGAGTATTTAAAAAAACTAGGGGGATCGGGTGTTCTATATTAAAAAAGAAAAAAAAGAAAAAAAATTTATATATATATATATATATATATATATATA